>JAHWFO010036903.1:0-15741 GCA_023313115.1 Rhysida immarginata
CGCATATATGGTGAAAGTCAGCACCCAGCTTTTGCCTGTCTATTTGGTAAACCTAGAATCCCTCCCCATCACTCTTATAGAAGCATCAACAATTGGTTCCAGAATCTTCTGGAGAGCCTGAACCTCTAATTTCCAGCCATGCATAGCCGAGAGGTCAGAGATGTCCCTCAGTGGATTCTTCCCCAACAATTTATTCGGTGGGAAAAAATCAAATTTTTTGGAAGCCGAAATTAACGCACTTTTTAAGGTTTTTTTAGAAACCCTTCCTGATGGCTTCCACATATATACAGATGGGTCCAAATTAGAGGACGGGGTTGGCTGTGCATTTCTCATAGACAATTCGGTTTCTTCTTATCATTTGCCAAACGAGTTTTCTATCTTCTCAGCGGAATTGGTAGCGATAGCCAAAGCGTTAGAGTTCTCTTTTCAATATCCAAATTCCAACTTCTGGATATTCTCTGATTCTCTGAGCGCTTTGCAATCGTTGGAATCTTTCAATTCTGAAAATCCTTTTGTCAAAAGAATCCAGGAATACCTCCATTTTTTAGATTCCCAATGTACCAGAATTCATTTTGTCTGGATCCCTAGTCATATGGGTATCCAGCAAAATGAACGGGTCGATAAGGCGGCAAAACACGCTATTACTCGGGAACCGATCTCGGAATTGCTGTCAATCCCCGAGCATTTACACCCGGTGATTTTCAAGAAACTCAAATCTTCTTGGCAGGAGTCTTGGCCTCTTAACCCAGCTAATAAACTTTTTGAAGTCAAGCATTCCATCACACCGTGGTCATTACCTTGTCTAACAAATAGGCGGGAAGATGTTGTTCTTACTCGGCTTAGGATTGGTCACAGCCGTCTTACTCACATCCATTTATTAAAAAAAGAACCAGCTCCATTGTGTTTTTGTGGAGCAATGCTAACTATTAAGCATATTTTAATCCAGTGCCCTTTACACACTAAGCTACGACGCTCATTAGGGCTGAATCATTCCTTAGATCTTTTGTTGGGTAACAACCCCATAATTTTTAGAAAAGTGTTTCTTTTTTTAAAAATTATTCATGTTTTTAAATTCATATAGTCATCCTTTTATTGGTTTTGCATTGTATATATTTGATCATTAAGTTTAGGATTCATTTAGTGCCATTTACACACTAATCATATTCATCAGTTTTTATTAGGGGATAACTTAGAAGAAAATAGATTTTAATCATCTATTTTATAGTCAGTTAGTGCCCTTTACACACTAATGATTTACACAGCCCTATACTAATATTTCTTATTAAGGGCGAACCCTGGCGAAAAATGTCAGTTTTTAATTTCTTAATGATTTTAAAATCTCATAGTCATAATTTTTATTGTTTGTCCATCTTTGTCATTCAAGTTTTTATAAATTTTTTTATCTGATTTTTTAAAACTTTTGGCCCATAAACTGTGGGTTTTTAAACATTCTGTCGGGCGCAAAATGGCCATAGCAGCCGACGCCCTAAAATTCCAACCAACCAACCAATTATTTCCTCTTTAATTCTTTTGTATCCTTTTGTTTCATGTATTTGCATAATTTGTACCACTGTTCTGTATATAAAGGCTTGCATGCCTCTTGCTGTATATATCCTTGACAGAGCCGGGAATAAATGGCGAAACTAGTTGGAACTCCTGATGTCCCTCTGTTATACTGTAAGGCCACCACCTGTTTAATGTTTAGTCTACACAGCTGCTCGGCGCTGAAAAATAAGCGTACACTTATAATGCCATAGACCCGACATTCAGTCATAATGTTCTGAACCAATGCATCAACATGTAGAAACTGTTCTAAACCATTCACAAAGAACAAACTGAAAGAACGGATAAGATTTAGTGAGACACTAACCACATCAAAATACGGGAACTGATTATCGTTTAATAAACGGCAGCATCTTGATGTATTCATTGACGACAATGGGGGACCACGACATCTACTAGAGGGTGCGAAATTGATAAAACCGAATGTGCGGGATGCTACACCCGCGTCGCTGTACTGCACAACACAGAGGCCTATGGCAGTAATCACAGAACCGTATTTGTTGCAGTTGTGGAAAATAAACCTCCACACGCTGTGGAAAAAAAAAGTAAGTAAAAATTACGGAAAAATACGAGTTTGAAGTAATAACAATACTCACTTGTGGGTTTGGAACCGTCGGCGCATATCTCAGCTAAAAAATTATTTTGCATTGCCATAACACCTTGTAACAAGACTGACTGACTGACTGACAAAACCAACGCAAATGGCAAACCGAGAAGTAAGGAGTACAAGTATGTTGGTTGTTAACGAATGAAACGATTATAACATGCAAATTCGAACTTTCTGCAAAATTTATACAGATGATGAATGCTGATCAAAAACCACCCATTCACGAGTTAAAATGAAAAACGTAGACTGACGAAATACATTGTATGCAGCCTTAAACAAATGGTTAATACGTGATGATCTATGAAGATTGGTAGAAGATTAAACAATAACAACCAATCAAACTTACACAAACGTATGGCATCAGGAAAGGTAATTAAAATGTATAACTTTTTACGTCTACAGCAGTAAAAATACGTTTCAGTTTATTATTATTATTTTTAGTAGTATTAATTATCAGTCTAACCATCAATCGTATAAGTTTCCGGAAGTCCACCCTTTTTATTTTTTTATATGAAATTTAAAACGTCAAAGGTTTTCAGTTATCCCAGGTGTAAAAATACACAACTCTTTATTTACTTATTTATTTATTACTATTAAAATTAAAATTATAAGTATTCATTCAAGAGAAAATAGTGCAGTAAAGATGAAAAACGAAGTCATGTGCACGCTATGTAGAAACGTTATATTTATTTATTTATTTAATTTTTTTTTGAAACACCTATGTCTGTATTCAGCTGTTTTCAAACAACATTAAAGAAAATATATTTATTACATGCACACGTGAAAACTGTTAGAAACCAAAAAAAACGAAACACAGAATGTTGCATGGGATAGAAATCGAGGCAGCGAATTCTATCCTCAACTGCAAAATGCTAGAACGAAATTTTTGGCACATAGATAAATGCACGAAAAACGAACTTTGTGTGTTTGTTCAACGTGCAAAAAAAAAACGCTAACACACCCCAAACTTATTCTGTAAACGTCATAGAACTCGGAAACCACTCGAAAAAATTTGAACTTTTAAGAAAGTTGCATACATGAAAACTAGTCTTTGAACAGATTTCACAAATGCAGAATCACCCGATAAACAAATTCACAATCGCGAAAAAGGAACCAGGCAACAAATAACTTTAACAATATCTAACTACACTGCGAAAAACACTTTGTTGAATTTACGTAGAGTCAAAAAATATTTTTATGACATGTTAAAAAAAAAATAAACTTAGGACGAACGCATGAACGTAAGTAGAAAAATACATTTTACACATTATTATTATTATTATTAGAAAAAGATGTTTGACCACCTTTAACCCTTTTTAACGAAGTATGACTTTTTTCTCGCACTTTCTCTCCCTCGCCGTAGTACGAGGGGTCACCATCACTGCAAATACTTTTACAACCAAAAAAGACGATGTGTTATTTCAAGTCTGTGGCATAAATAATGTCCGAAAACTCGATGAACAGACCAAGAGGCAGCTGGATATATATGGTCTGAAATTGAGGGGCCATTATACCTTTTTGCTACCCGAAGAAAGCGAGGTAAAACTCAGTCAAGGTGATTGGGACCGCCTCAGAACCATCAATTACACACTGCCCGGACGGAGGAACATTTTTGCTGGTACCCTACCTTATTCCACATTGCAAGGGATCATAAACCACTGGAAACGCATCACTACCGATTTTATGCGTATGGAGGGATTCACTGCCGTGTTTTAAGTCGATTACTCCGTATGTAGGTTACAAATGCCGACAGACTCGTCCCATCCATGGCTGAGAACGAATGGTTGAATCCGATATTTCGTAACGGACCCAACCGCCCTCATTATCAAACACCGATCGTAGCTTATTCGTTGGCAGTGATGCTCGAGGTTCATCATTTTACCGACCGTAAACCAAAAACACTGATATGGGAACCGAAACAAACTTCACTCTCCTCGCCAATGCAAACGATGACTTCGATGAAGACGCAGACTGCGAGAGATGCCCGAGAGAATCGCCGAAGACGAAGTCACCTAGGACGACCATGGAGAAACCCGCGTGAAGAACGGAAGATGAAAACGAATAAAAACAAAAACAACTTGACAAATTAAAAAATTTTTTAATAAAGAATGAAAAAAAAATTAAAAACAAACAAACAAACAAATAAATAAATAAATAAATAAAAAGGGGCTGATGGGGGGGATGAAACATAGGAGGGGGTGTGAAACCCGCAAGTCACACCCAAATACCTCCCATGTGTCATAACCTCACTACCAGAGTGGGGGCTCAAAAACATGATGCGACACACCTGGTGACAAAACCAAAAAACAAAATGGCAGATGAGTATTAATATCATAACACCCTATTAACATTAATTTATTCATAACTGATGTGACGTCATGGGAAAAACCCATCACGTGACCCGAAAATGGCCGTTGGTGTGGTCAATGACAGTTTGTTGGTGGAAGGGGTGTGTGGTCACGTGACATGAATACTGCACGCTGATTGGCCGCATTTTGGCCACGCCCCCCTCATTAATATGCGACCCAAACGAGTACTCTCCTGCTCCAAGTCTTCATATTCTTGCATGAACTGTGCATAACGCTGATGCAAGACAGTGTTTGAAGCAAATTTTCTTTCGAGATTTAGAAGGGACTTTTCAGCTATTTCGAATGAGTCACCTAATTCTTCTAGAGCTTTATTAAGAGGAATGCTGACAATAAATCGCCCACTAGAATCACGCTTCGTATGGCTCTTGAAGTGAGATTCACACTCATCTTCCAAGATACGAAGCTTAGGGGTATTGATTTCTTCCATTTTCCAGAAATTTTCCAATTGCTCTTAAATGCGAACAGAGCTGCGACTAAAATTACAACGAATGTCTTGGGGGTGGTGCAAGGAAACGATCCAGCTACAATCCATCCAAAATGAGAAGCTTGCAGAATAGGCATTCTGGGTCCAAGTGGAATGTGCCGAGTGAGAACAATTTGCCAGAATGAATTTACTCCAAGGAGAATGTCTATTTCTCCAGGGACATTGAAGTGAGGATCAGCCATCTTCAGGCCATGAGGAATGGTTATGTTAGCAAGAAAAATTGGTGTATTGGGCAAATGGCCAGTAATATCAGAAACGACCAAACACTGAGATTTCAAACGATAATTGGAGACTCGAGAATGTAAAAGAATTTCACAACGACAATGGACACTGGTAGTAGAATTGGTGATGCCCTGACTTCGATGTTGACTGGAGTTTGAGGCAGCTTGAGCTTCTTACATTTAGAGGAAGTTACAAACGATGAGGTGCTACCACAATCAAGTAGGGCTCTTGCTTGATGACTTTGACCTTGATGATCAACAACGTTCACAACAGCAGTGGAGAGAATAGCACATTGTTTGGAAGAGGACAATGCCGAAAGGGTGACTGTATCGTTTTCAGCAATTGAGTTCTCGGGTGTGGTTATGGGATCAAGATGTAGGAGATTATGGTGTCTAACTTTGCACTGATTGCAGCTCTGCTTAGAGCTACAGTTCATAGTGAAGTGAACTTTTAGAAAGGCAATTTATGCAGCATCTTAAAGTCTTCACTTTGGCAAAACGCTCTTTGACAGGCATAGATTTGAAAAATGAACAAGAGTACAAATTATGATCTTTATTGCAGATCCGACAAGAGGACGACGTTGAGACGAACTTCTTGACGTGGCGGATCGTTCATTTGGGGGTTTAGCATGTCTTTGTTCTAGAGTTTCCAACAAAGAGGCTTTGTTTTCTAAAAATTTAATTGGAATCAAAAAGATGATCGAAAGAAATTGGATCAGAAATAGCAGACTTGTTTTCAAATTCCTTTACAGTGGTGTTATCTAATTTGGAGTTGATGAGATAGACAAGGAATGCATCTCTCTGATGCTCTTTATTGATCAAAGAATCCAGAGATCGAAGATTTTTCTTAGCCGAGTCAATCAAAGTGCATAGTCTAGCAGAGGAATCTTTGGAAATGGGCTTTAGATCGAAGACGGCCTTCATAAGGTTATGAATTAGTATTTTTCCATTGTCATAGCGATCATGAAGACTGTCCCAAGCAATAATGTATTTGTCACCCATGAAGGTGAGATTCTTAACAACTTCTGCTGCTTTGCAGACAACGAGGCACGCAGATAATGAAATTTTTGTATATTATTTAAACTTTCCACTAAATTCTGGTATTTAATGGTAGGTAGAGTGACGTGAACTGTGATGTGAACTTGCAGAACTGGAGGGGGAGGTTGGGCGAGGCATACTTCTACTTAACAAATGCTCAGCGTTAGCAGTTATGTTAAAGTACTTAGCTTCAAATTCTGCTGATTCAGAGTCGTTGTTGTTTGTTTCATCTGCATCGATCCCTTGTTGATTCTCCTCAAACGAAGCGAGTAATGGTTCCATGTTGACCAGGCATTTCTGTAGCTGAACAGCATCGAAATCATTCAAGTATTTGATCATTGTATTTGATGAAGCCAGCAAGTTGAATCAGGAGGAAATGCGTAGAGACAAGATGGCGGAATGGCAGGAAAACAAAACAATGGCGGTAGACGAATCAGTGATGTGCAAACGACAGCATGGAGCGGCGAGACAGTCACAAACACGACGAATAATGAGTACACTGAAGTGGAGAAAAGAAACATCACGATGTCTTCTCAGCAAAAACACACATTCAACAGTTCGAAGGATCAGGAGCAATGATCAACTAAGTTCATGAAAGCAAAGCACTTGAGAGAAATAACTTCGATAGTTGCAAAAATCTGCTTCGAAGGACCCAAATGATTATGTTAATTATGATGGCAGATTTAAGAAAGTTTATACTTGCGATTCATGAGCTCATAGATGTTGTATTTGGCGAAAGAAATGACGGCAAAACACAGTGAAATACGAGAGCAAAAAACTTACGATGTTTATTCATGGAGTGCTACAGTAAGAAGAGGGAAGAACAAGTAACACCACCTCTTGGCAAACTGAAAAGGGCAAGATCCGAAAATATTCTTAACAGTTAGATAGCCCATTGTTAGATTTTTTTCTTTGTTGTGACAACGTCCACCATCACCGATTTTCTATAAATGATATAAAATGCTAACTCCTCCTCCTCCATGCCCGTTTCCATAGTGCCGAGCAACATTCCAACCTTTATTGTTTCCAACAAACGAAAAAACATTGATTGTTAAATTCCGAATAAATACTGACGTCATAGCTTTTTTACCGAGGCCAACGAGATAACAAGACCTGGAAGCAAAAAAGTCATCTGACCAAAAGGGTGCTAGCAACAACCCAATCTTCATTGTCTCCATCTTGGATGTTAACAATCAGTGTTTTTCCTTTTGTTGGAAACAATGAAGGTTGGATTGTTGCTAGCACCCAGTTGATCAGGTGACTTTTTCGCTTCCAGATCTTGTTATCTCGTTGGCCTCGTTTTTTACTCGCAGCCGACGTTGGCTACGTTTTTTTTTTTTACATTTAACAGCCATGCGGAGTTAATATTTCCGTCCTCGATCCCCTCTGGCGACAAAAATTAGCATTTTCTGAGCGAGTCGTTTCCAGTGCTTGTATTCATCATTGCGTTCTAAACTGCATTTTGTGGTGTTCTTTGGGGTTTTGTCAGGGCTTTAGGGCCACAAAAAATTTCTACTAGCCATTATATCCAGTATCTCACAGCATGGAAGGGCAGGATCTGATTCAATAACTTACAAATTTAGTCACCAGATGGCGAAAAACGCCAATTTCGGTGCTGCCACCCGTGTTTACTTTTGATTACACGGGTACGGCCATACACCTCTTTACTTTCGATTTCACGGGTACGGCCATGTTTAAGTTTCGAATGCGTCCGCCATTACAACATGCCCCTGAGCGTAGTCATCTTATATGTTTACCCCTACGGTGGCTATGTTCTGACCTCTCGGATCTTCCGATTACTCTCACATCCACTCTTAAATTTTAGCATTACTGCCTATAATGTCGCATCGTTAATTAAATATACCAAAAAATCGGTTATGGTGTACAACATTCCTGCTCTAATTTTAATATTTAGCGGCAAGTGATGAACATGAGTTACATGTTTATGTCGAGTTGCGATTGCATTTTTAGTCTATTTTCAACGCAGGTTGATGGTAAACAAATTAGACAGGATTTGTAAATGTTCAAATGTCTTTATGTGCTTACTTTAAAACCCGTTTGTAATTTTATTTCAGATTATGAACATAAATTACAGTTGCCTCCGAAATTATTCATACTCCTCCGAAAAATGTTGAAAAGATTGCTTTTTAAAAATACGAAACGATATTATTGAAAATCTTTTAGTAATATTACAAACACTAATAAATACTAATTAAATGAGCACAAGTTTATTCCTTTATAACATACATAACAAAAAAAAATCAAGTATTTAGAAAACGGAGGGTGCCAAAATTATTCATACCCTGAACATTAGTATTTAGTAGCTCCCCCTTTTGCTGAAATCACTGCGATTAGGCGTTGTCCATAACCTTTGATTAGTTTATTACAGATATCTAGTGGGATATTTACCCATTCTTCCAATGCAAATGTTTCTAATTCCTGAAGATTCTTAGGATGACGAGTGCACACGTTTCGCTTCAATTCAACCCAAAGATTCTCGATCGGATTAAGATCCGGTGACTGTGCCGGCCATTTCAAAACTTTAATTTTATTTTTTCAGGCCATGCTGTTGTTGATTTTCATGTATGTTTTGGGTCGTTGTCGTGTTGAAACATCCAGTGTCGTCCAAGGTGTAGTTTTCGAGCTGAGGTCTTCAAATGTTTATTCACTATTTTTTGATACACATGAGAATTCATAATTCCGTTAATTTTAACCAAAGCTCCAGCGCCAGATGCAGGAAAACAGCCCTAAAACATTATTGAGCCACCTCCATGTTTGACAGTTGGGGTGGTGTTCTTTTCCACATGGGCTTCATTCCTTTTGCACCAAACATATCACTTATCATTATGGCCAAATAATTCCAGCTTTGTTTCATCTGACCATATAATGCGACTCCAATCCTTCTCTGTTTCATCAATATGTGTGTTTGGCATATTCCAATCGTTGTTTTTCGTGCTTGAGGTTCAATAGAGGGGGTTTACGTGGAATCCTCCCAGTCAAACCATTTTTATGAAGAATGCGACGAATTGTGGTTTTAGATACATCGATCCCAATTGACTGTAATGATTGCAGGTGGTCTGATACAGTTGCTCTGGGATTACTGTTACATTCCTTCACAAATTTCCTGATGTTCATGTCACTTAATTTTGGTTTTCTTCCTCTACCAATTATATTGGCAACAGTTGTTGAAGGCTTTAAATTTTTTCACAATGGATGCAACATTGTTACAGGGATTTAAGTCGTTCTGCAATTCTTTTATAACCCAATCCATTTTTGTGAAAATCAATTTTTTTTTCTCACACTCTCTGACAATTCTTTTGTTTTAATCATGTTTGGTTGTCTCAATGATGTCTGCCTGGCTTTGATTTAGCTATTTATACCTTTTTAATTTATTTCTAGAATTCTTCTTTTTATCACACCACTTCCACAACCAATCACAGTCAATTATTCAAATTATTTTGTACAATTTTACAAATTAATGTTCTGGGTATGAATAATTTTGGCACCATCTGTTTTTTAAATACTTGAATTTTTTATTGTTAAGTATATTATACATGAATAAACTTGTGCTCATTTAATTGGTATTTATTAGTGTTTGTAATATTACTAAAAGGTTTTCAATAATATCGTTTCGTATTTTTAAAAATCAATCTTTTCAACATTTTTTGGAGGGGTATGAATAATTTCGGAGGCAACTGTAATTCTTCAGAAAGTGTGATATGAAGTGGCCACCTGTTTCGACATTTACAATTATTTTATTGAATCAAAAGCGTTTATCGGCCTCGGTGGCTCAGTGGTCACGTGATCTTTTTGATTTGCCTTCACATTCTGATAGAGTATCAAAACTAAGTAAAAGTTTTAACAGGCATATGTGTCTTATCTCTTCGGGAACAGATCAAAATGACGGTTAATCAGTTTGGTCGAAGAACCAAAATATAATGAAATGAACAATAGTGTTCGGCATTAATGTATATAAAAAGTCAATAGTGTAAATTTTTTTATCTAAATTTACACTATTGATTTTTTATCTAATCACTCCTTCTCTCTTATATATTAATGTATATAATTATTTTTTTTGTTTTAATATACAGGGTATTTCTAAATGGAAGGACAATAAGTATCTAGCGTGATCCTTTGAATGATGACAAACTTATAGTTCTCTATGCAAATCGTTCAAAACTCAAATGTTAAGGGTCTAAACATCACACGAAGTTTGCTGAAACTCTGGCGAAAACGTCATTTAATCTCAACAAGTGGCGTAGTTCATTATTTTGATAAGTGGAATGTAGACTGAAATGCTCTTTGATTAGGACATTGTTTTAAAACATTACAAGATGGAACCCACCAAAATTTGCCGGCAAACAACTGTGTGGTTTCGTCAACAATCATAAACAATCCTCTGCACAAAGAAGTCACAATCAAGAACTTAGCTAGCATCGATGATCAAATTAACAACAATTACATACAACAATTAAGGACGGTTTTCAAAACGGGTAACCCTTATTGATGTGCACATTGACATACTAAATTACATAATACAAGATGCATGTCAGCATACTCTGCAATTGTGTACATGTATTACTATGTACATCTGATCACAGTAAAACTTCGCAAGCACCTCGAAAGGAATGAAACCTAATACGTAAACAAATGTTTCAACAATTGAAGACACGCAGCTCTACAGCAATAATTTGTTTTTGTTTGGACTAAACGCGCTGCATCATTATGACTCGTACAGTACTGCTTATTAACAAAGCACTACATTGTTTTTTAAAAATTCCTTGCCCCTTCGAATTTAATGAACTGCTGGTGCGGAAAGTTCATAAATGACATAACCATGCGATTTTTTACACTCCCAATTTTGAGTTTTCAACATTTTTGATAAAGAACTTTTTGCTTCGATTGAAGCATGGAATCACGCTATGTACGAAGGGAGATCTAAAAGTAAGTTGTACTTCCACGGTATGGCCATTTATTACACCACATATACAAAAGCAACACTGCTATACTAGCATACAATGTAGGTTCACTTTTCCACATAGTCCCCAAGAGAACCTAAACATTTATCCGAACGATGAACCAACTTTTCGATTCCGGATGCATAGAAATCTCCTCCAGCGTTTTGTAACCACCTCCTCATCGTTTCGAAATCGTTGTCCACCGAGTTCCGTTTTGAGCTTACCGAAAAGATGAAAGTCGCATGGCGCTAAGTCGGGACTGTATGGAGGATGTTGCCAAACCTCCCACTTTAATCGCTGCAGCAGTTCCCACGTTTGGCGGGCCTTGTGAGGTGTTGCGTTATCGTGCAATTCACAACAGTGATTTCACGATGAATGTCCGTGCAATTCACCCGTTTGGCCCATAGAAATCGGATTGCTGCTCGCACCTCAAGTTTGGAGTGGACATCTAGTTGACGCGCCATTGCTTTTAGCCCACTAGTCACACAAAACACGACGGGAAACCACAGCAACCGTCCTATCCAACGTCTGCGCAGTTAATGTCCCTTACTCCGCTTTGCCCAAGATTGCAGCGCGCTCCTGCAGCGAGTTAGTGCAACTTACTTTTTGTTCTCCTCTGTTAGTTATTGTCCTTCCATTTAGAAACACCCTATTTAGTAATCGTGCAATATATCCCCAAAACGGTCTGCCGAGAGAATTATAGCAATAAGAGATAAAAACGCCAAAAAAGCAGAAAAAAAAACGAGTCCAACATGCCAGTTTCACTGCATGTGGTAGGTGTTACCTTACCACATAGACTGCACAGCAGCACAATAAATGTTTAGGCATGGAGTCGCTACTTCACCGCACTGAGAGTTCTCTGTTGCTTTGATATGGCGACGTGATGCTACAAAAAGTAATAGTAGGCAGTTGTTTTTTCCATGCCGGTGGTTATTGTAAGATAGGAAGGGGCCGGCCTAGAACCGGGTGGCTGACAACATGGAAAATCTAAGTTCGTGTCGCTTGGGAACACGTGCTTGATAGTGGAAGATCACGAGCACTGGAGATCCTCCATAGGGCTCCGGTCCCTGCGACCCTAAACGATAAGCAGTTATGAAAAGTAAGAAAGAACATATTCTTCAGCTGTTTTGACAATATCGCTTTCATATTGACAGTAATTTTTTTATTATTGGCAGTCGGGTTAATGACCGATCCTGTCACAGACGATATTTCTTAATTAAAATCGAATTTTCAAATTCGCCTACTGTGGCACCCGTCATATGACGGGCTTTAAGACTACTCTGAATATAAATTGTTAAACATAACTACACACATTTTTACTCATTCTAGATTTATCTCCACATGTTCAGACAGAACAAAGTACCCCTGTGTTCTTCTGTTTGCTATTTGACTGCACGTATCTTGTATGCGCAGTTTCCACACAAGCAAACATTCTGATAAATGTGGACACAAAAAACCATCAATGCGGACCAAATAACAGAACAATGTTCTTTTCAGGTTATAAGAGCATTGCTAACAGCAAGGAAACTGTTTGCAAAGATTTATGTGGAGTAACACTATCGGTGTTGTCTTTGCTCCTCTCCTCATGGTCACAGGAAACGTTGAACGAAATGCTGGCAAAACTCATGTCACGAAGGAGGACAAGCTACTGCTATTCCTCATGAAGCTGAAGTTAGGAATCAGCTTTGCTTCGCTCGGTTCAATGTTTTCCATACATGAGACCACTGCAGGTCTAATATTTTATACTGTTCTAGATTTTTTAAGGGAAAGGCTTGGTGGATGGATTATGTGGTTACCCAAAGAAATTGTAATGAAGACGATGCCACCTATCTTTATAGAACTATACCCTACCTGCCGTACAATTATTGATTGTTTCGAGATGAGAACGGAAGTCACTCCTGAGACATTCAAACGAAATGTCATGTACTCCAATTATAAGGGTTGCCATACAGAAAAATATCATGGCAATTTTTCCTGGAGGGTGTGTAACGTTTTTATGAAAAGGCTATGGCGGTCGATCCACTAATGGAAATGTAACTTTCGACTGCGGCTTGCTGAACAAGCTTGAGAAAGAGGATACCATTATGGCTGATCGCGGTTGTCCGTCCATTCAACCGGCATGTGAACGGTCTGATGTAATTGTAGTAATGCCACCTTTCTCTACAAAAAATCATTTCTCAGAAGAGTCAATGCAAAAGACATGAAATAGCTAGTGTGTGCTAGACACGTGGAAAGAATTATTCAACAGATCCGTGTATGTGATTTAATAAACAAAATTGTTCCAGCATAGATGATTAGGGATCTGGACAAAATTTTATGTGCGTTGTGTTTTGACAAACTTGCAACCACCAATAATATCTGATGCAGACATACATGAATAAAGCAGTAATGTTTTAACATCTGAACACGAGTTATTTTTCAGTATCGTGAACAAAAGTGTTTCATTGTTTATACATAATTAGCAAGTAATAAGAAAAATAATAGTTTTCAATTTGAGGAATAGCCTAACTTAAAAATTTATGATCAATTGGTATCGTAATTGTTAAATTACCTTTTATGGTGTATATGTGAAAATAAGTTGGGTCGACTCCCAAAATATGCATACTTATTTGCACCTGTGTATAGTATACATGAGTTTTTTTTCAAAGCCACCTTGCTTTGATCAGTTTCTTCATTCGCTATTATGTCAAGGTATTTACTGTTAAGTTTGTTATTTTAATCACATTTAATTTTGTCATCTTTTATGCTCGATAGCGACTTGATTTCTAGCCATTATCTTGAACAATTCCGTCTGGAGAGCAGCAAAGCCATGGTGTCACAACTAAACCTATGAGCAGAGTGATGTTAATTGTGCAGGAGAGGAAATAGGCGGAAAAGAATTAATGAGAATGATCGCCCCATTGGTCGATATACAAATTCTTATTTTTTTCATCAATCCCAGTTATCAATTGAAATTTAAATATGTAATAAATAATAGTAATATAAATATTGATCCTTAGTTAACAATGTTCAAGAAACTCGTCCCAGCTAGCAATAGTTAAGATCCCAGTCGTCTTGGTTGCTGAGGGTTTCCAAGGCACTGTCCTCTTATATTGGCCTAACGTCGTCTTGCATACGGACGAACCACCCATGACTGACGAGGGAGTAGGGGGAAGTAACCCTAGAGGCGACCGTAGTAACTGTACACGGCGACCTGTGTAGGTAAAGCTTTTCGTAGGTGGGAACTAAGGAAAAAGCAAAAGAAACACATTACTATAAAGTTAGCAAGCACATATGGAATTAATTTCACCGCACATCACAAAAAAAACTTATATATAAGTTACTACCAAAGGACGAAACGCTGTTCTCCAAGCGCGGCAAGCCGACTAGGGCCCCGTCGACGCTACCTAACGCTAAAGGCACGCTACTGTTGCGACTTTGCTGCTCTCTCTCCTCTCTCCCACTTTTGAAGTGGAGAGGCAGATGGTATTGCCTCCACGGAATTAAGATCTAAAAAGAACTTACAGGTGGCATTATGTTACACCCAACGTAAAAACTTGAAAACACCTCAAACGAGGCAACATGAACTTGGCCCACAGCTTTCGCTGGTCGGAAGCTAACTCCCGACACCTACCCGCTTTGGCCACCTGGGTAGGCACAAATCCACCAGGAAATAAATCCTCTCTCCCACTTTTGAAGTGGAGAGGCAGATGGTATTGCCTCCACGGAATTAAGATCTAAAAAGATCTTACAGGTGGCATTATGCTACACCCAACGTAAAAACCTTAAACACCTCTAACGAGGTAACAAGAACTTGGCCCACAGCTTTCGCTGGTCGGAAGCTAACTCCCGACACCTACCCGCTTTGGCCATCCGGGTAGGTACAAATCCACCAGAAAGTAAATCCTCTCTCTTCCTGTATTGAAGCTAAGGCAGATGGAATTGCCTCAGCGAGCGCCTCAAAAGATTTCACTACAGGCGCCCGGCACACATGGGACAGCATAGTGATCAGGCAGCCTTTACTGGCTGCGCCAGCTGTTTAAACGCCCCTAAGAGTAACCCACTCCAATCCGGCGAGGCCTTCACAAAGACAACGGAAACGTAAAATGAAATGCTTGATTATTTTTGTCGACCGTACAAAGCCGCTTAGATGATGTATAAAGGCGACGAAACTTCTGCCGACCTAGTCTGTTCCATTCCATCAAGCCCCTCCGTGGGCACTACCTTGACGTGGTGGAGGGGCTTGAGTGCCTCAGTGACGCTAAGGGCTATGCTGGATCGGGTCACCCATGCCAGACAGGCCTTAGCAGAGAGGCCAGACTAAAAGTGTCCGGTCGGTTGTGGACCCTCCCAAAGGGACTCGGCGTCAATAAAGTCCGTCGACGGGCTGTGTCGAGCACACGCTTCGTCGCGGCTGTTTTATACCGCGTGCGACGTCCGGCCCGTGCTACAGACAGCCCCGGGGCGCCGCCCAGCCCAGCGGCGCTACCACGCGCACAAGTGTGCCAGGGGACGCCCACCC
>JAHWFO010036919.1:0-13036 GCA_023313115.1 Rhysida immarginata
CTCTCTCTCGGATTTTTGCGTAAGCTTAAGATTTCAGCTTACAGTGTGGGCTTCTAAATTTTAGCGACGGATAACTCGGAATTTGAATAAGAAATTACATTGAAAGTATCTGCTGCTGTGTCGTGAACATTTCGTTAAGTTTTATGTTTATTTTCCGCAAGTTTTAACGAATCCTGAATTAGTATGAGCTTTGGTATACTAAAGTAAACATATACCAAATATTTTTAACACTGGCGGCGAACGGAACGCTTTCTTCAGCTTGTCAAAGGCTTCCTGTTGCGGCTTTCCCCACACGAACGGCTCGTCCTTCCGTTATATGAAAAATAAGGGCGCTGCTACAGTTAAATACCCTTGAATAAAGTGTCTATAGAACTGCGCCGTTCCCAAAAAGGATTGCAGTTGTTGAATGGTTCGCGGCCTAGCCCACTTAATGATTGCTTCTGTCAATCGATATTCATGATACCTCGTTCCAAGACGTTTGATATGTTACATGCCATATTTTTGTATTGAAATTCCAAGGAACCATAATGGTTTCACTAAACCAGGTTCCTTATCACCAATTTCAACTATCATTAATTTAACGTTATATTTATTCATTACATCCCATTCCAAGTTCTTTGATATATTATATATCAGATTTTAGCATTGAAAGTTCCAATGAACCATAATGGTTCCACTAAACTACGTTCCTTGAAACCAATTTCGACAATCATTGATTTTACGTTATATTCATTGATGACACATCATTTCAGGTCGTATGATATTTTACATGCCATATTCTAGAATTGAAAGTTTTTATGAGCCATAATGGTTTCACTAAATCAGCTTCCTTGGAACTAAGTTCGACTGTCATTAATTTTACGTTATATTCATTCACGACACCTCATTTTAAGTCATTTGATATATTACATGCCATATTTTAGCATTCCACTAAATGAACCATAATGGTTCCACTAAACCAGGTTCCTTGAAACCAATTTCCACTATCATTAATTTTATGATGTATTCATTCATGACACCTCATTCCAAGTCGTTTGATATATTACATGCCATATCTGATCATTGAAAACTTTTGAGGGTGTCATAAGGGTACAATTAGAGCACGTGCCATTGTTTCGATTACAACCATATTCAAAATGGTTCACTTCTTGAACCATATTTATTAGTTTGGGAAAATAGTAATTTACAGTATATCGGCTGCTATCTCGTCATTACGATTTGTTTGATATATTACTTAATATATCTTCCATTTGAAAATTGCTTGGCGGGAAAATAGAGGTTCCATTTGTGAACGTGCCAATGAACCGATATACATAATATTTTTGACTGGTTTGCGCCATGAACCATATTCATCGACTGACGAACACAGATTTTGAAAATATTTCATAGCATCGGAAGAGTTAGAGTTACAGACAGAGAGACAACAGACAAGTTTCTCCAAACAGATAGCATAAAGCACCTTTCGGTACTTAATAAACCAACAAGGAATGACATAACCAAGTACCGAAAGGTTAAATTAAGCGATTCGCGGAACCATATTTTAAACAGACCAATGTTAATATTGTAAGTTTCTAGTGTATCATAATGATCCATTAACCATGTACCTTTTAACCAATTTGGATTATCATTGATTTTACGTTATATTCATTCATGACACATCGTTTCAAGTTGTTCCATATATTATATGCCATATTTTAGCATTGAAAGTTCAAATGAACCATAATTGTTACACCAAACCAGGTTCCTTGAAAGCAATTTCGACTATCATTAATTTTACGTTATGTTCATTCATGACACATCATTCCTAGTCTTTTGATATATTACCTACCATATTTAAGCATTGAAAGTTCTAATGAACCATAATGGTTCCATTAAACCAGATTCCTAGAAACCAATTTCAACTATCATTAATTTTACGTTATATTCATTCATGACACATCATTCCATTTCGTTTGATATATTACATGCCATATTTTAGCATTCCAATAATTGAACCATAATGGTTCCACTAAACCAAGTTCTTTGAAACCAATTTCCACTATCATTAATTTTACGTTATATTCATTCATGACACCTCATTCCAAGTCGTTTGTTATGTTACATGCCATATTTTAGCATTGACATTTCCAATGAACCATAATGATTCCACTAAACCAGGTGCCATTATTACAATTTCGAGTATTATTAATTTTACGTTATATACATTCATGAGACGTTAATCCAAGTTGTTAGATATATAACATGCCAAATCTAAGCATTCATAGTTCCAATGAACCATAATGGTTTATCTGAATCAGGTGCCTTTAAAGCAATTTCGAAATACATTAATTTTACGTTATATACATTCATGAGACATCAATCCAAGGTGTTTGATATAGAGCTGTTTAATGCTGTATTTTTGGTATAACATGCCAATTCTAAGCATTGAAAGTTCCATTGAACCATATTGGTTCCATTAAACCAGGTGCCTTTAAAACAATTTCGACTATCATTAATTTTACCTTATATACAGTCATGAGACGTCAGTCTATGTTGTGTAATATATAAAATGCCATATCTCAGATTTCAAATTTCCAATGAACCATACTGGTTGCACTAAACCAGGTGCCTATAAAACAATTTCGACTATCCTTAATGTTACGTTATATACATTCATGAGACTTCACTCCAAATTGTTTGATATATAACATGCCATTTATTAGCATTCAAAGTTCCAATGGACCATAATGGTTCCACTAAACCAGGTGTATTTAAAACAATTTACACTACCATTAATTTAACGTTATATTCATTCATGAGATTATATATATAATAATGTCAGATGGACAGTGCTCTTCTCCTTGCTTTGAAGGTCAAGTGTGCGTAATTTCATCAAGATCAGAATAAAACTATAAATTTGTATAAGACACAAATATAAATACATACATACATTCATTCATTTATATATATATAGAAGATTAGTAATAAATCTATATTAACTCACCAAAAATTACCTATAAAACACTGGTAGAAGGAACAAAGGAACTCTTAAAAATTGGAAGGTATTTCAAGACTTCAATTTAAGAAAACTGTAAATGAATATGTAAATCTAGGATCTGATTTTTGTTGAGGTTAATGAATTTTTATTAATACGTTGTCCTTCCATAAATATTTTATAGTTTAAACACTAAAGTTGCATGAATGAATAATTGCTGCAGATATTTTTAGGTTTTAGATTAAATTTTTATTTTGACAATCTCTTTCGTAAAGAAATGTGGCCCTGTAAAGGGCATTGACTTAATAAAAACCGATGAAATCAGCTGGAAGTTTCATCGTTCGTTTTCACGACGAACGGACGACTGCTGTCTTCGTTTGCAGATTCAACAATGTTATCAACGATGCAGACGTAATTATGACGTTTAACCATCGTTACGCGATTCAGTCGAGTAACGGACTTTTTAGTCTATCTGCCAAAATTGCTAACGAATGACATCATTAATTACGATTCGTCGTTTAATATGGTGAGGAACGCACTCGTTTACATTGTTCTTTAACTTAATCGTTACATCGTCGCCAACACAGCCAGGGAGTAACGATGACCTCTGATGTTAGATCGTTTCGTTAGGCGAGTTAAATAAAAAAGTCAATTCGATTTAACCTGCGTCCACATCGTTTATAATCACGGAGACTGCTTCCATTCCTACATAGACTTGAGTAGCATGCTCACAATGATCAATGCCATTTTTAACAATGATCGCTGCTTCACCAAAAGTGTGACTAGCATTATTACTCAGTGGCGATCTTTACGATAGACATGATATCCAGGCAAGGTGAAGACTTGAGTAGATTTCAGGTGCGTCTCGCACACGAAGGCGATATCGACATTCCAATTTTTAAGGAAATTATAAAAATCGATGCGCTTGCGAGCGATACACCTTGCATTCTAAATATTGCACGAAGTTTTCTTGATTTATGATCTTTTATGGACGTCTGTCCATGATCATTTTTTAGATTCGTGAGAGTTAAGTTGTTTGTGGCACTGCTTTGCCACTTTCCTTGTAGTGAGTTAGCAAATTTCCTAGAATCCTGTAAATATTGTGCAATTGGTTGTGGTCGACCACACTTATATCAACATATTTGGATGCGTCCGAAGTATAGGTTTTTCCCTCTACCAGTTTGGTGCTTTTGGTCTTTTTGACTTGGGGATATTTGGGGCACAGCTACAGTGCTTTTCATAATTATAACGTCAGCTTTTAATGAATAGTTTTGAAATGTACGATGAATGAACAAACAATATAGTATCTGATCATAATCTATTTAGAAAGTAAAACAAATGTTACTTGTGAAATTTTATAGCCGTTTAATGCATATTTAGCTTTAAGAAAGGAAAAAAGTGATTCACTGCCTTTTCATAAGTATAACATCACCTTAAGATTAACACATATGTACACCAAATTGGCATTCCAGGGTTTGCTTCAGTACGTGGTAACATTACCATTTTAATTTACAGCTTGATACAATCTACCATTTGTACCCGTCACTGAATTAACAAGACTTTGTAGGAATGTGAAACTGATTTTATTCCATGCAGTTTCGATAGCAGTTTTCAGCACACTAATGTTTTCATACTCTCGACCATCTGTGTAAACCTGATGTATGAGCCATCCGCAGACGTTCTCCATCGGGTTTAAATCAGATGAGCAGGTAGGCCACTCCATAACAATAACCTTATTGTCATGAAACCACTGACGGGTACTGCGGCTTGAATGGATGGATGCGATGTCTTGCTGGTACATTAGTGAAATTTGCTTAAACCTTTTTAAATAGGGAATGAGACGACTTCTAAGTATACTCTGGTACTCTTTGCTGTTCATTTTTGTTGATGGAAAAGCCAACGTGAGCGTGCCCAACGAACTGAATGCACCCCCACACCATCAAGCTTCCACCTCCAAAGTTCCGTTTATAAAAGACGCGCTCTTCCTTGCGTAAGTCTCGCCAATAACATTTGAAACCATCAAGCCCATCAAGATTGAATTTTTTTCATAGCTGAAAATAACCTGTACAATATAAAAACAATATGTATACTTGTAGGCACGATCATAACAGTATTCCAATCTGTGTTCATGTTCTCACCTGCAAATTTTAATCGAGCTCTTTTATGATGCTCTCTCAGACGAGGGGTCAGTTTCAGCTTGGCATGTACAATATTAGCACTGTCGTTTAAGGTTCTCCAGACCGTCGAAGTCGAAACATCTAGGTTAAGACTCCTGTGAAAACAGTAAAATCCTAATCTACTTATGGGATTTTAATAGTACTTGATACATAGTTATCACATGAGATAAATAGCCAACAAACCAATATTCATGTTTATAATCCCAGTAGATTTGCTAAAATGTTGAAAAACTTTAGCAAAACAGCCTATTTTTTAAGCACGTGCACCTACTTGAGATACCAGGTATACACTGACCGAAAATAAGAGAAGTACACTTTATATGTACAGAATAGTAACAGAGAAATTTGACTAAACGTTCATTACAAAATCAGAAAAAAATTCATAAAATTTGGTTAAATCACTTTTTGGAAAAAAAACTCTGTTCTTGACTAAATCCAATCTTATATATTAAAACTGAGATGTGTGTGGCTGGCATTCGGCTTTCTGATTGGTCTAGAATTTGAAACAATTGACAATTGTTGTCTACTATAGAAAACTGAGATGTGAGCGTGTGGAAAAGTGATTCTACATTTTTACAGAATTACTGCACGTAAAATGGCTTCACCACAACGACAGGCCAGACTGCAACAAAACAGAGAAAGAGAACGCGTGAGACGGGCTGCAGAGACACAGGAGCAATGGGATGATCGACTCAGAAAGAAAAGAGAAAGCGCACGCAAGAGACGGGCTACACAGACATCGGAGCAACGAGACGCCAGACTACGACAGCACAGAGAAACAGCACGCATGAGACGGGGAGAAGAGCAACAGCGCAGTACACGTAACAACAACGCAGAAAGTTTACTTCTAGAAGGTTTCAATTATGACCTAAAAAAGGAATATGCCAATCACCCGGTCGTAAACATTGGTGACATGGAAAACATTTGCACTTATTGCCATGCAAAGAAATTTAAAAATGAGTCATCAGGGATGTGCTGCAGCAATGGAAAGGTTCAAATTCAGCCACTGCAAATACCACCACAGGAACTTATGTCTATGATGTCCGCAAGTAATTTGGAATCAAAGCACTTTCTACAGAACATACGAAGATACAATTCCTGTTTTCAAATGACATCGTTTGGTGCCAGAGCCATCCTTACAGAATGTGGATTTACAACAACATTTAAAGTACAAGGTCAGGTATACCACAGAACAGGATCATTGCTACCTCCGGCAGATACAAATCCACAGTTCCTACAAATTTACTTCATGGGAAATGAGGAACAGATCTACGATGCACTTACATTCCTGCTGTCAAGCGTGATGTAGTCTTCAGGTTACAGCAGATGCTTTATAAACACAACCATCTTATACAAACATTCAAAACAGCTGTCCAACAGATGCCAACAGATGAATACAAGATAGTTATCAGGGCTGATAAAAGACCAGTCACTGAACATGAACGTCGTTTAAATAAATGAGATGGCCATTATTATAGCAGGTGAAGAATATCATCAACGTGACATCATTATTCAAAAGCGAAACAACACATTGAAGAGAATTACAGAAACACATAGATGTTACGATGCTCTTCAATACCCACTGATATTTTGTAGAGGTGAAGATGGATACCATTTCAATATCATGAAAATCAACCCAACATCAGATGCAACTACAAATAAAAAGGTTACATGCATGGAGTTCTATGCATACAGGATCATGATACGACACAACATGTCAAATCACATCTTACATTGCCGCCAACTGTTTCATCAATTCATAGTTGATATATATGCAAAAATCGAGAGTGAGCGACTACTCTACAAAAGACTAAATCAGAAAAAACTGAGAGTGGATCATTACATACATCTACGGGATGCTGTGGCAAATGATGGAAACATTGAAAACATTGGAAAATTAATAATTTTGCCTGCTACATTTACTGGAAGTCCTCGACATATGCATGAATATACACAGGATGCTATAACATATGTGAGACATTATGGATGCCCAGACCTATTCATCACCTTCACATGCAACCCATCTTGGAATGAAATTACTAAAGAACTTAAACATGGTGAGACATCCAGTGATCGTCATGACTTATTAGCCAGAGTGTTCCGACAAAAGCAAATGAAATTAATAAACTACATTACAAAAAGTCATGTCTTTGGCCAAACCCAATGCTGGATGTACTCCATTGAATGGCAGAAGCGAGGACTTCCACGTTCATATAACCTAATATGACTTAAAAACAAAATTCGACCAAACCAAATTGATGATATCATTTATTTATTTATTTATTTATTTATTTATTTATTTGTCACGGGAGAACCCATTTACAATTAATAATAACTATTACAGCAAAATGCACAGAAATAAGTAATAAAATGGAGAAAAAAATTATATAAAATAAAAATAAAATAAAATATAAAATAAAATAAAATTAACAACAACATCAATAATAACAACAATAATAATAACAATAGCAATAACAACAATAATAAAACACAAAAAGTAAAGAAGAAAAAATTAAATGGCGGATTTGTCTTGAAATTTATGCGTTTAAGTTTGTCTCTAGGATCAATGAAAAAGTCAAAATCGGTAGCAAGGTCATTAGCCAGGGTAGATAGTCTTCGGATAGGTGAGTGTAACAAGTAGTTACTCGCAGTATAATTGTTATTTATGTAAAAGGTCATGAAGGATCTAGTCTGATGATAAGGTACTCTGAGAGAAAACTGCTCAAGAAGAAAAGGACAATCAATTTTATTGTCCAATAAGTCGTGGAGAAACATCATGTCAATACGGGCTCTACGTAAAGAAAGTGCATCAAGAGTTAATGGGCACAAATTAGTAGGGCGCGTGAATGTGATACGCCTCAGTTCAGCGGAAAAAGTCCGCTTTTGCCCGCGGATTGCGCTTCCGCGTGTTTTCCGCTCCGCAAAGCTCTATGTGAAACAGGCTTAAGAATTGGCATTTATAAAACAATTTGTAGAGGTTGTAGCCAAATTTACGTGAAACATACCTTAGGAATATATTTTGGACACTCTCCAACATATTAATATATTTTTTGTAATACGGGGACCATATGGGTGCGGCGTATTCCATTATTGGAAGGACCTGTGTAAAATAATGGAATACGTGCAGAGTTTCCAAATCCAGATAATGATCCACAACTGTATGAAATTGTCAAACACAGTATGATTCACGGACCATGTGGAAAAATAAACAGGCATGCACCACGCATAAAGGACGGAAAATGTACAAAGAAATATCCAAGACAGTTTATTCCACACACACACACAAACAGGAGATGATGGTTATCCACAATACAGACGACGAGCTCCACTGGATGGCGGATTTACAGCAACAATCAAGATGACTGGCAACACATATTTCAAAGTAGATAACAAATGGGTTGTTCCATACTGCCCACTACTTTCAAAAACATTCAAAGCACACATCAATGTGGAATACTGCAACTCTGTGAAATCCATCAAATACATTTGCAAGTATGTAAATAAGGGAAGTGATATGGGTGCTTTCGGCATAACAACTTCAAAAAATCATGATGAGATATCTCAATACCATTTAGTAAGATACATAAGAAGTGATGAAGCAGTGTGGAGAATATTATCCTTCCCGATTCATGAACGACATCCAACTGTGGTTCACCTAAGCGTACATTTAGAGAATGGACAAAGAATGTACTTTACACCTCACAATGCCAGACAATGTGCTGCTGAACCACCGAACACTTCTTTGATAGCCTTCTTTCAATTATGTCAACAGGATGCATTTGCAAGGACATTATTGTAGTCCGAGGTACCCAGATACTACACGTGGAATGCGTCAAGAAAGATTTTCTGCAAACGAAAGATAGGAGTTAGAGTTCCTGGCCATGATGCAGTTGCCAGTGACGCTCTGGGCCGTGGATACACAGCACATCCAAACAACGCTGAATGCTTCTTTCTAAGGATGTTGCTTCATACAGTAAAAGGAAAAACCTCTTTTACAGCTTTGAAAACTGTACATGGTGAAGCATGTCAAACATACAGAGAGGCATGCCAAAAGCTAAGATTACTGGAAGATGACAAACACTGGGAGTTCACATTATCAGAAGCAATAATAAACTCATTCCCACATCAAATACGAGATCTGTTTGCCATTATTCTCACAACTTGCAATCCATCAAATCCTGAAACGTTGTGGGAAAAATATCGAGAAAGCATGATTGAGAATGCACTAACAAAGCACGCAGAGACAATCCAACTGTGGAGATCACTTACGGAAAGCTATTGCCCATGCTATAGCATCCTCCGGTATTGCAGCCACACTAATGGATGGAGGTCGTACAGCACATTCAGCACTGAAAATACCAATAAACGTAGCTCAATAACAGAATCCTACATGTAATATTACAAAAACGTGTGGTCAGGCACAAGTACTACAAACGTGTAAAGTGATAATATGGGATGAGTGCACTATGGCACAAAAGAAATCTCTGGAAACTCTGGACACGACTTTACAAGACATACGGAAAAGTCAATTAATGAGAGGAACTTTGGTGGTTTTAGCTGGTGACTTTCGACAAACGCTCCCAATCATACCGAGGTCAACAGTGGCTGATGAAATTAATGCTTACCTGAAGGTTTCACATCTGTGGAGACATGTACACAAAATAACATTAGGTACAAATATGAGAGTACAACTTCAAAAAGATACATCTGCTCAGAAATTTGCACATGAACTTATTCAACTTGGAGATGGTCTTTTAAACGAACATTCAACAAGTGGAGAAATTACATTTCCAGATAACTTCTGTACGATTTTAAATTCAACTGAAGAAATAACACGCAATGTTTATTCACAAATATCAAAAAATTATACGCATCACAACTGGTTGTGTGAAAGCGCAATTCTTGCACCTAAAAATGATAACATCAACGAAATCAACAACCATATACAAAACATGATTCCAGGAGATGAAACTGAATATACTTCAGTAGATACAATTATAGATACTGATGACGTGGTAAATTATCCAATAGAATTTCTAAACTCTCTGAACCCACCTGGAATGCCACAACATCGCCTACGACTCAAAATTGGCTCACCAATTGTGCTACTACGTAATCTCGACCCTCCTCGATTATGTAATGGTACGTGACTTTGTGTGAAAAGAATGCTGCCAAACGTGATAGTGGCAACAATCTTGATTGGGAAAGGAAGGGGACAGGATGTTTTTCTTCCTCGCATTCCTCTAATGCCTACAGATTTGCCTTTTATATTTAAACGTTTACAGTTCCCCATACGACTGGCATTGGCTATCACTATCAACAAGGCTCAGGGACAGTCACTCAAGTGCTGCGGAATTCACATACAATCACCATGTTTCTCACACGGACAATTATACGTAGCATGTTCACGAGTAGGATCACCACAACATTTATTTATATTTGCACCATCAAGAAAAACCAAAAATGTTGTATACAAACACAAGTTCTAAAATAAATCTACTGTCACATTGATATATCCCTGTGAATTTTGAGATATGTATTCATAAATCTATGGTAGACCTTTTTGTGAATAAATAAAGTAAACTAATTAAATGCACAAATTAAAAAAAATCAGTAAAATAACAATTAAATTTAATCACTGCTTTGAAGACAATTTTGTTGCAAAATGCGTCAGCGAAAACAAAATTAATTTCACGTATTGCTAAATCGGAAATATCTTATCTTTCTTTTTTACATACATAATTGATTTTACCACTTTGTCGAATCACCTTTTGCCGTAATAACAGTCCCAATTTTTTTGGGCGCAAAATATTAGTAAGGTCAGGGCAAAGTTCCTGTGTAATATATTTCTAAAACTTTGGATACATTCAGTGAGATCTTTTTTGTCCTTTGTTAACGGTTTCTGTATTCTGTTTATCATGATTGCACGTAGATTTCGATTAGATTCATGGCAGGAAAATTTCCTGGCCATTTCAGGACACTTATTTCTCTTTTCCGATTTTATAGATGTATAAGCTGGTACACTCTCCTGTTTGAAAATAACATCTTCAGATGAACAGATTTTCTCAATAATTGAGTTACAAAGAATTCCATCATTTCTGTATAAACTTCTGTATGGAACCGGATGATCACAAAAAAAACAACAAAAAAAAACACCATTTGACTATTAAAACAACCCCATAAATCATATGGCTTTAAAGGGTGTTTTACTTCTCGTTTGACAGTTGAAGACAAAAACTTTTGCAAGAAATCCATCCAATTATTTCTTGGAAATTACTATATTGTTCTCATTCTCATGCTGAATTGTACTCGCAATTATCTTAATTAAATATGTAAAAATGAGAATTGAATAGTATTTAAAAATGTTAACCAAACAATATGCAAACAAAAAATTAAAGTATGCCAAAAGAGTTTTGAAATTATCTTAATAAAAATATAATAAATTCACAAAAGTGAAATTTTTTTGTTTATTGGATGAATAAATTTCAAATTTCAAAAATTAGTTAAGGCATCGTTATCCAATGATAAAAGAGTTTTAGCATCAAAATGTTACGAGCAGTAGCGGCTCGTGACTATAATAAGCGGAGGAGCACAGATACAAAATTTCAGGTTCTTAGGTCTTTTCGTACAAAAGTTATAACTTGATTTGTATTTGGAGCCTCGCGGCCCCTGCTGAGGCCTCGGAGGACTATATCAATTTTAGTGTGTAATAGCTAAAATTTTAATCAACACATTATAAATATAAAACATTTCAGTTTCTGGACTTCTGGTTTGAAATTTATAGCTTGATTTTAGATTGAGGCCGCAAGGCCCCTGCCAAGAAACTTAAAGAATTTTTAATATAGATTAGCTAAATTTTTAAATACCACACAATGATTAAACAAAATTTCAGGACCCCAGGCCTTTCCGTTCAAATGTTATAGCTTCAATGGGGAAGTTGCATGAAAATTTTAAATTATTGTTTTCAATATCAAGGAAGTGTAATTCGTTTGTGAAAAAAATTTATAGTTATTTTTAAAAAAAATGTTAAAGTTTACACCACAAGAAAACGATACGTCATAGCCTGTGAGTAATATGATGTCACTTGCCTGCTCCTCACTATCATCGACAATGGTTAAAGCTTACAGCCAACAATGCTTAATAATCAGATCGAGCTTCACGTACACATAAAATCATTGCGTTTGATGGAAAGTGACGTCAGATATCGTTTTTGTTGGGAGGCGTGGTTTCACGTTTTTAGGGCTAATTTTAATAGGTTTCTTTAATATTTCGAATAAATTCAACAACGATTTCGTATTCAGCATAACACGATCTGTATGAAACAGTGCTTTAATTTGTAAAAAAAATTCCATGCAACTTCCCCATTGTATTTGAGGCCGCCAGGGGCCCCGAGGCCTATACCAGTCTCCTTTTATATTGTCTATAATTTTTAAGTAACGCACTATAAAAATATAAAACGTAAAGTTCTTAGGCCTTTATATTATTCAAATGTTAGAGCTTATTTGTGATTTAGGCTTCAGGGCCCCTGTGGAGACCTAAGAGCCTTTTACCAGTTTTTAGTGTATATTAGCTAAGTTTTTTAGTAAACTACTATAAGCATACAAATTTTCAGATTTCTAAGCGTTTTCGTTCAAACATTATAGCTGTGTTTGTGTTTAGGCCCCTGCCAGGGGACTATATAAGTTTTGGTGTACAAGAGCTAAAATTTTAAGTAACACATCATAAATATGCAAGAATTCAGATTTCTGGACTTCCGGTTCAAAAGTTATACCTTGATTGGTGACTGGGGGCTCAGGGCCCCTGTCGATACCAAAGAGCTTTATAGCAGTTTATAGTGTATACAAGCTTGTTGTGCCCGTCCAAGGCCGGGCAGCAAGGCAAAGTT
>JAHWFO010036947.1:0-17206 GCA_023313115.1 Rhysida immarginata
ATATGGCATGTAATATATCAAACCACTTGGAATGATGTGTCATGAATGAATATAACGTAAAATTAATGATAGTCGAAATTGGTTCAAAGGTACGTGGTTTAATGGTATCTTTATGGTCCATTAGAAACTTACAATGTTAACATTGGGCGGTTTAAAAATATGGTTTCGCGAATGGTTTAGTTTAACCTTTCGGTACTTGGTTACGTCATTCCTTAATGGTTTATTATTATTATTACTAGTTGAGATGCCCGTCTTCGCCGAGCTCTTCAAGGCAAAATGAATTCGGGTATCAGTATCAATCTTCTCTAGGTTTATACCAATGTTGTTTAAGGTTTGATCCTGGGACTTGTTTGTTTTGTGGCAATTGGACAATTCGTAGTTATGAATTAGTACCATTAGAACACGAACTAGTGAACCGATTTGAAAACATGCATTATCATCGGTCCTGTGTATGTAAAGCAAGTTTCAGCTCTCTATGTCGGGAAGTTGGTATTAATATTGATTTTAAGATTTGACCCGGAGACACGGATGCGGACACACACACAGAAAAGAAAGCTAAATAAAAGCGTATAACGAAGATCACCAAAAACTTTTTTTCAAATTCTAAATTGTTAATAAATACAGATTCAATGTGTTTTTTCAAAATTGTTAAAATCGATTGTAAAATTAAAAAATATTAATTTTTCTATTAAAATTTATTATTATTATAAATAAATTAATTAATTAATTTAATTTATTTATTTATAGTTATTTTTTTTAGATTGTGATTGTTTCTGTTTTATTTATATATTGTGATCGTCTAATCATTAATTCATAGATTCTAGCTTTGTTTTTACTGTTTTGTTTTTTTCTGATTGACTTGGCTTTGTTAGCCAAGATTGTTTCTCTTTTCTCTTTTCATATGTTTCACTCATCAACCCTGTTTTGGGCTTTGACGTTGGGGACAATACGGGGCTTTTTCCCTCAGGTTTCATCTGAAGGGGTCTTCCCTGTTGTTGTTGCTGGTGGTGTTGTTGTTGTTACATTATTATTATTACTAGCTGAGATGCCCGTCTTCGCCGAGCTTTCAAGGCAAAATGGATTCGGGTATCAGTATCAATCTTCTCTAGGTATATACTAATGTTGTTTAAGGTTTGATCCTGGGACTTGTTAATTGTCATTGCATAAGCTGGGCGAACGGGAAATAAAATGAACTGACGCACCCATCGACGTAAAGGCAAAAACACTATTGTACGCCCCATACAGTTCATGAATTTGGGATTCGACCACAGTTGAGCCAGTTCATGCAGTACCTCATTTGGAGAAGCAATTCCGTTCAAACAACATATTGCCGAAGTTTCGCCCGTAATAATGTGAAGTTTCGTTCAAACTTGAGAGAGCGGGAGTGAGAACATACAGCAGCCAAGTGGCCATTCGAGTTCAAGGCTGGATATCTTCGGTACTTACGTATCTGGGTTCTGGTGCTTCGTTGTTGAAGCAAATTGTGATGACAATCCAAAACACGTTCATCTTCCGACATTTGCTGTCTTTGAGTTGCATGAGCCACAGCGTATTGTGCACGTTGGAGAGTTACTTCAACTTCCGTCATGCACTCTCGAAGAGCGACTTGAGCAGTTGCATTGCTTACACGCGCTTCATGTCGACCCCTTTGTTCCTCTGGAATTTTGGTTTCCCCTTGCGCCTTCTGTAGACGTCGTATAGCCGCTCAACGCGTAACCAAACGACTGCTTCGGTCCTGTCAACTTCTTCGACCTCCGCGATTGTTTGAAATTTTTGCTTCGTCGGCGCCATAACCCTGTTCATTAAGAACCATTATTAATAGATATTCATTACATGCATCAAACAATTATTGAGCTATTTTTCGAATCTCCCACACGTAGAATTGAAGTAGATAACGACTTACTATTGGTCACTGGTCTGTAGAGCCAATGAAAACTCCGAATTTGAAACTTTGAAAATTTTGACGAAATTCGTGATAAAGCAGTGTAATTTCAACGCCATTGCGTGATAATAATAATATTATTTAACACTGTGTTATGTGTTATATTATTGTTGTTAAAAATAAAAGATATTTTTAATTATTGATCTAAGGAGTTTAAAAATAAACTGAACTTATTTAAATTTAAAAAGATATTTTTAATTGTTTACGTTGTCCCGTCACTTACTTTTGTTGCGTCACTCGCGTCACTTGTTTCACTTGCCAATAAAAAGTCCGGATTTGCGTGATATGACAGACTAACGAAGCACTTTATATATTAAGATTAATTATTATTATTATGGAAGTTTTTCAAAAATATTTTGGATAATTATTATATAAACGTAGGAGTTGTGATAAAATATATATTAATTAAGATAAATGAAACTCCTTTAATTAAAAGAAAACAAATAAATTAAAATAAATAATAGAAACAATGAAAAAAATGAGAAAAGTCACCAAAAGTATATGTTGAAAGACGAAACAATGAAATAAAGGTTTTGTTTTGTTTTTTATTATTATATCTTCCATTCATTCAAAAAGTATAATACTGAAGATGGGAAAAAAATCCCGAAAACGTTATAATTATCTCAAGTTTGTGTTACGAATCATCGAACTTTCATCATCTCCACAAGGCCTTTGTTTCGTCCTTCAACATATACTTTTGGGGACTTTTCTCTTTTTTTTCATTGTTTCTATTAGTTATTTTAATTTATTTGTTTTCTTTTAATTAAAGGAGTTTCATTTATCTTAATTAATAAATATTTTGGATATTTTAATACTCAATTAAGTACTACCAAATTATAATGAAAGTTTTAAAATTTCACGACATGTTTGTTTTTGAGAGGCCCACTTCAGGAATTCTTACCCATCAGCCTCTCCGTTTTGCAGACGTTTCTGGAAAATACAGTGCAGAGCCATATAAAAATAGAATACGATCATTGGTGGAGAAAGCGGTTTTCTTTGTAAAACTATCTCCTCCAGATCGTTACCATAGATCGTAATGAATCTTCTGTAATATGATTTATTTCTATGTATCCAGGTGTCGGTGTGTGCGTATGTGTTTGTGGAATTTGCCATTAATTTCGTTTAATATTACATTATCTATCAATAAATTCACTGAAAAAAAATATAAAAACGGTTTTAAAATTTTTTTAAATAATCCTTTCTGCCTCTATATTTTTTATATTTTTTTAATTTTTATTATTAATTATATTTTTTTTTGTCAAATCTGGATTGGTTAGATATTCTTATATTCGCTCATGTTTTGATTGATCTGATTTTCTTTGAATGACTTTCCAAAGGCAGGAATACGTAACACATGGTTCTACGAAGTAAATCTATAATAAAATTCTGATTTTCTCATTCTGTCAGTAGATACTTTAGTTACTGTATAAAAAATCGAGTGAAATCAAATTCGTTAAGAAAAACCTGAAAGCTTGCTTGAATAAAATGCATCATTTATTCAAATAAAAAATGCTATGGTTGTAACAATGGCGGATGACATGTGTGAAAATTTTAGGTCCACCAACCTAAAGAAACGACATTGAAACACCTTTATAACCATGCCGTAATATGTATTAGTTAGCAAGAAAAAAATATTTTTAAGTGGAGAAATACAACTATTAGTTTGTTATTATACTAAGAGATGGCGAACTTACTAAAGAGGTGGCATGTTGATATCTGTTTTAGCCAAGAGATGGCGATAACGTTTGTTTCGATAAATTCTCTGCTAGAGTTTCGAATTCGGACTTATTTGGAATATCCTACAGAAAATTGAAACTTCTGCAGAATATATTTGAAATATATTAAAAAGTAAATATATTCATATTTAGATAAAAAAAAACAAAACAAAAAACATCGAAATTTATAGTATACAAAACATCATTCCCACAATCCTGAGAAAAAAAAAGTTAGACATTGAGTTACAGAGGGCTGAGGTACCTGCAGCTTCTCTTTGAGATCACATTCTTCCAGCATCTTTTGTGTCCTTGTTATGGACAATGGCCCGATTTCGCAGTTTCCATTGTAACAAACTTTTGCGAGCAAGGGGGATGTTGATCCATACTTCTTCGCAGACTTTCCATAAACCTCTTAGCATTGTATATCAACGATTTTCAAGGTAAGGGTGAGGCGTCTGGGGACTTAGCCGGGATGGATCAAAATGGGTTAACCTTAATTTCGGTTTTTGTTTCTTTTTCTGCATAGTAGGCCATTGAGAAGCGTATGGTGTGGCTCGACGCTTTATCCATGCGGATATGTATTCGAGCTACCATAGAAACCGGTAATTTCTTAATGGTAAAGTGGATCCATTACCTTCTGTTGGAAGTAAGCCAGTTTGACTTTAATTTTAGTAACCACCTTGTGGATCTTGCGCTTACATGCCGCACATGATACCACCAATCATTTGTGCTGTACTATTTACGCATCTTCAAGATATAACCCCTTAATTTTTTTTGAGGAGTGTATTTAGTCAATGAGAAAAGTGTAATGTTACATGCTATTCAGCTGGAATACTCAATGAAAATGACTTCTGTGAATGAGTGTGTTGACAAATAACGAGCTCTAATTGGGTTTAATGCGAAGGAGGATATTGTGATGAACAGTCACAAAGCGTTTGTGTGTTTTGTATGCAATAAAGAATTCTGCAATCGATAAGAATCGTTGGTCGCTTGAATCCAGAGTTAAAGATTCAGGGATTGGAAAGATGAAACTGAAATGAAAAGGGTCGCATCACATGAAAAGGGTCGCAGCACTATTCGTGTGGATCGGGACATTCAAAGTCGTACAGAGGGTTGAGGCAGTTAACAATGAACGATTTTGACCTTCTTTCGCGATTCCTCCTAACTACATAATGCGTGACTATTGCACGCACCTTAAAGCACGTGCAATCTAAATATACGTACTTCTACGCAAATTTTAAGCCTAAAGTGGTGTCAAAATAGAAAACGTTTTGAGAAAGTACTTATGCCCCTTTTCCGACATAGGTTTTAGTTATGCTATAATAATTGGAAAGTGCAAAGAGCAAGATCTCAGAGGAACGAACAACTCCCACCTCAGGACAGGAGCCGTAGTGAAAAAATGCAGAATCAGGATACAGTCTACATGAAGAGATTCGAGCTATAATGTCCTTAGAAAACCCATCTATTCAGCATCACATGACCACGAAGCTGAAAATGTCTGGCATAGAGCTCGTGGCCGTCGTCTAAGAGAACGACACAACCATAAACGCTTCACCAACGCCAAAAAACTCCAGGAACGGTATCTTGCACATGACAGATGGCAAAGGGCAATCACTCTACATGAAGATTAGCTCTACCTCGATAGCATCAATAATTAGCGAGCCACCAATTTAGAAACGACAGGCTGCATTCATCAACCAATGCAAGGAGAAGTTTTTCCAAAGGGTTTAGAACTAACTATAAAGTGTAAACCTCGACTCCTCAAGTCTTGGTCCGCTAAAGAGTTTATGATTGCAGCTACCTATTGTTCAGTGGTAAGCTCAGGTGCCTATAGTCCAAGGTGGCTACTAACGTTAAAGTCAATTCAGCGTACTTCCAACAGAAGATAATGGACTGAACTACGGCACAGATGCTCATCGAATACATATCAACATGGATAAAGTGTCAAGCCACACCTCACGTTCTTCAATGGCCTAATATGCAGGAAAAAGAAACAGGAACCAGAATCAAGATTAAGTTCCCAGACATCTTAACCTAAGAGACTAGCTGATTGCCCGGCTTCGTCCGGGACTTTATTCTCTTGACATCGCTTGATGTAGAAGCTCAAATGCCCTCCTGCTCTAGGCGAAGCTCCGACGTCCGGATAGCTTTTTGTCTTTTAGCTGGAGAATTTCTTTGACCAATACTCGTTCTTTCACTTTCCTTTCCAGCCACGTAAACTTTCTCCAGTCGTCTGGTCGTTTGTTAGGGAGCGCAAGGGAGACACGAGTATCTCCTTTGAGTCCTCGATAGATACTGCCCAATCTATATCGTCTGCTATACAAATTTTATACTCATCTATATATATAAAATCCAAATACCACTCACTCACTGACTGACTCACTCATCACGAAATCTCCAGAACTATGAAGCCTACAAACTTGAAATTTGTCAAATATATTTCTCTTAGCTTCCAGGTGCTCGCTAAGAAAGGATTTTATTTATTCTTTCTTCTTTTCCATTGTAGATTATTTTTAAAATTCAATTTACCTGGAGCTGAATGAGATTTTTGCCAGCTTTATAAAATTGTAACGGTTACTTTGTTTAATGAAGAATTTTGCGATTGTTCCGTGAAGCAGCATCAACAATGACTGCAAGTCTGTCGCGCGGGAATGCACTGTATCTTTTATTTTTTTATCTGAATGGCATTTTTTCTAGCGTTAGAAACTGTGACATCGTTGTTTGCTTTGTTTAATGAAGACTTTTGCGAGTATTCCGTAAAACAGCATCAACAGTAACTGGAAGTCTTTCTCGCGGGAATAAAATGTATAATATTTTCTAAAAGGGCTTTTCGTGGCAACCAATACAGTATATAAAGAAGCTGGTTGACTAACTCATCAACGCACAGCAAAATCTACTGAAGCTACCAACTCGAAACTCGATTTTGCACCATAAGATTGACGGGGTGATGGCGCGTGCATCGTGAACGCCATGAAAAGAGACTTCAGGAGACTATTGTGGGCCGGAAACAGACTGGTGGGGGTAGTGTGAATGTGTGGGGGATCTTCTGTTGGCAGCAGTTAGGTCCAGTGATTCGTCTAGAGGGCCATTTGAATGCCTGTGGCTAACTGTCAATCGTAGCGGACCAGGTACACCCGTACATGCTCACGATGTCCCCCCAATGTGATGGTGTGTTCCAGCAGGACAATGCACCCTGCCACAAGGCACGTCTCCTTCTGGATTGGTTCGAGGAACACTCTACTGACTTTCGAGTGCTCCCTTGGCTCGCTAATTCGCCAGACATCAATCCAATCGAACATCTGTCGGAGCACCTTCATCGCCATGTACGGCTGCTGGACCCTCCACCTATGACCCTCGAAGGGGGCAGCCGTAGCCCAGTTGGCTCGCCTTGCTTAATGCAATGGTGGAGTTAAGCAACCTTGGGCGCGGTTAATCACAGGTTGGGTGACCACCTGGAAATGTCCATCGCCCCCCGTGCTTCGGAGGGCACGTTAAGCCGTCGGTCCCAGCTGCTACTGTTTCCTGTAGCAATCGTCATTTGGGGTAGTACAATAGACTCAGAGTCGCAGTGCTCAGGTTTCTAGTATAACCACTTCGGTTTCTACTATAACTACTTTGGTTTCATGGTAACCACCCCTTACAGTTCATCCATGACTCTCGAAGCTCTGTGGACAGCGCTTCAAGCGGAATGGACTGCCATACCATCGGAAACATACCGTACACTTCTTGCGTCCATGCCACGACGCCTAGCAGCAGTTACAGCGGCGAAGGGTGGCTACTCCCATTACTAAGCGGGTGGTCATAACTCAGTGATATGACAATGTATATCGTGCTATTATACTCATTTCTTGCTCATTGTTAATAATTCTTGGAAACGAATGTTCTATTCCCAAGACAACAGAACATTCTATCATTGTGTCTTCTTGAAAATATTGTTGCATCAACACCACATGGGTTTTCACGATAACAATATTTCCTCGGCGTTGATGTGGAAATATATGGCAACGAAATAATTTCGACGAAACAACCCTCTTCTTGGGTGGCAACGGATATACATGATCGTTTGTGTCTGTGTGTTCTGGAATGCCAGCAATTTGAATGGGATTATTCACTACTTGGTACTGTTGTTGCCATCGCACTCTGCTCTCGATGTCTTGAAGCAAAACTTGGCCATTCATCACTTTATGTGATCTAGCAGTCGCAGTTTTTCTGCAGTTGCAGCAGTGTGCTGTCGAAACCAATACAACACAGAGCGAAGAGACTGCTTACTCCTTCGCCTTTCCACTCTTTCTCAAGAGTCTGCTAACTCCCCATTATCTCCAGTTAGTGCTCATTTTTAAAGATTTTCAAGAAAATGTTAAATTCTAATAACTATCAATTCTAAGAAAAGTCCGAATAACATGAATTCTATGCATTGTTACAAATTGAACCTTTTTTATAAAGCACTAGCAGAGGTACCCGGCGTTGCCCGGGATAAATACACTTGTAGGTAAAGAGAACAATCTCAAAAAATTAAATTATAACTCCCAATTGGTTAAAAAAACCTCAATCATTACAACACAGAGCAAAGGGATTATCCATTCTACTAAAAATACCAGGAAGTCTAAGTGATATACCGGGAATTTATCGAAACACTTCTTGACTTGCCTCTCCACTGCGAAGCATCACCAGATATTTTAGACTCAAGTTTTTCGTGCCCTTACGTAGAAGCTCTTATACCCTCTTGCTCTTTTAGAAATTCTCGTTGTTCAGATGTTTCAAACGACCGTAGAGCTTTTTTCTGTTTTAGTTGCTGAGTTTCTCCGACCAATACTAGTTCTTTCTCTTTCCTTTCCAGACATAATTTTTTGCCAATCGTCTGGACGTTTGATAGGGAGATCAAGGGAGACACGCCTGACTCCTATGCCTAATCAATAGACGCTGCCTTAATAATGTTCTGTCACTGCATCTTCACTTTATGCTCATTATCAATAATTCTTGGAAACGAACGTTCAGTCATCGCATTATCAGCATCTCAGTTTCCAAAATATACACTTTCCCACAGAATATAGTCAAAATGTTTGGATCTGCTGTGCTACCAAATAAGCTAAGTGATAACCGCGGCGTGGCTCGGACTTTTTTTTTGAAATAAATTTTGAAATATCTTAAAAATAAACACATGAAAACGCTTAGAATTAATACAGTAAAAATTCTTAATGGAAATTTGAAAAAACATTTTAAAGGCTCACAATGGATGGACCTCTCCAAGAATACCACTGCTAGTCTAAATAATTTCTTACTCACGTAATCTTACTTTAGATGTCCACTTGATGTTGTTGCAATTCCCTTTCTTCTCTCGATGTCTTGAATCAAAACTTGGCCATTCATCTCTTTGTGTAATCTAGCGATCGCCGATTCTTCTATTTACTTGCTTACAATTTGCTCAATACACCACGGAGCTATAAGAGTGCTTCCTCTGTCATCTTTCCACTCTTTCTCAATAGTCTGCTAACTCTCCATTATCTCCAGTTATTGATCATTTTTAAATGTTTTCAAGAAATTGTTAAGTACTAAGAACTCTCTTTTCTAAGAAAAGCCTGATCATTGCACAAACTTTGCCTTTCATTGTTGGTCATGAGATATATATTGTTGGTCCGTGCTGAGTGTTTGAGAATTGCGTGTTGATACCCATTGTTGCACAAACTTTGCCTTGCATTGTTGGTCATGAGATATTTCTCATTAATATGCCCTGCCATAACCATGAATATCGATTTTTTATCGATAATTATTATTTTTCCGAAATCTGAGGTAGACAGTGACCTGCCTAATGCTTTGAAGGTTAAGTATGTAAAATTTCATCAAGGTCGGAATAAAACTGTAGATTTGCATAAGAAAGAAAATAACAAATAAACAAACAAACATTGCCTTGCATTGTTGGTCATAAGACACCTCCTATTAATATGCCCTGCCATCATTATAAATATCGATTTATTATCGATATATATTTTTTTCGAAATCTGAGGTAGGCAGTGACCTTCCTCTTGTTTTGAAGATCAAGTGTGCAAAATTTCATTAAGATCGGAATAAAACTGTAAACCCACAAACAAACATTCTTCATTATTTATAGAGATGAACAATATTGTGTTCTGAACGTTCTTATGTTAATTTTTTGGAGAAATTAGAAATGCGGGGAATGGGGACACCATTTCCATGATATAATTCGAAGCCCCTTTATCTCAACATCGACCGTCTATTGAAACACTTATTCCACACGGAGTAAACATTAGAAAAAGTTAAGGAGACTGCGATATTCGTTTCACGTCTTTAACGAACATTTCAGGGTTGGAGAAGCAGTCACCTCATTTAAGTCGTAAGGAGGGAAAGAGGGGGAGGTGGAAAAAAAATCTCTTTCCATTCAGATACGAACGCACTTGAATGACCCCCTTCAGTTGGCTCGGTCGTCCACTCATCTCAGAGCAAAGTCTGAGGCCAATGCCACCCATTATTTCCTTTGCTCTTCGAGGAGGGAAACGAAAAGTCTCCGGGGAATCTAATGAACCTCTTGAAGGCCTTCGTTTCAAGAGAAAAGATGATAAATGTTCCTGCCGCCGCTCTTTCCCGTAAGATTCCTTATCGCGCTTATGAGATCGTCGTCGTAAAAATTAAAGACGTCCACGTGAAAACTTGAAAACTTTTCCTTAGCATCGATTAATGAAGAGTCGAACGCAGCTCTTGAAAACTGCCTTCTTTTAGCTTTCTCTTTGAAAATTGCTTACTCGGAAATTGAGTTATTAAACACTATTATTGCTTGTTGAACATGAAAGTTAACCAGCTGTGTCTTTTAATTAATTTTTTTTTATCTCTTCAACAACTTAATTTTCAACTTACTCTATGCAAACTGGCTATCCTCTAGTGTAATTTTCACCTCGTATTAAATTAAGAAACTGTTTATATATTATATCCTTTTATATGAGGGTTGTTCAATGGGAACACGTTTTGACTGCGCTGCTGCAAAGGATCGCCTAGACAGTGGAAACTACCCCGTACAATTATAGGCAATGTGATTGCGAAGTAGAAGATCCAGGGAGCAACAACAGTGCAACCACAAACTGGCAGACCCAAGAAATTGATAGACAGACCATTATTTGCTGGCTCGTGTGACTCGGAGAATCATTGACAACAATTCCAGCATTTGGAATGGTGTAAAATTCGCAGAAACTAGAACATGGAACAATGAAAACGTGTCTTATGGACCGATGAATCACGGTACACAATCTGGAAATCAGATGGACGAAGTTTAGAGAAGGAGGCATCATGGTATGGCGCTTTTTTCATGGTTCGGATTGGGCCAGCTTGTTTCTGTTAAAAGAACGATGAATGCTGTTGTTTATCGAGATATCTTGAACAGCTGTACACAGCCAATATTGTGATAACAGTTCGGGAATGGCTTTTTCTGAAAATTATTAAGGCAGGTGTATCTCTGACAAGTAACCAGCGAATTCTTTTGAATGATCTCCAGATGTTTGGGAACAGCATATCGTGAAAAAAATGTAGCATTTGCAAAGCAGTTTGGAGGGAGCATTGAAGACACTCCTGGTCTGTTTGACGAGCTCTGAATTTTGAGATGAAGCTTACTTTCACCTCTGAGGAAATGTTAACAGACACAATGTTCGGTTTTGGAGAACGCAACACCCCACGAAATCCGCGAGACCAGCTCACACTTGTGAGAGTTCATCTGCTGTTATGCCAGTATAAGGCATGTTTTGGTAGTGTGGATGATAATTGCTCCTCTTCCCTGATCCAGCTAGCTTCCCTATTATGTTCAACTGAGGGCTTTCCCCAAGGCCTTAAAGTTAACTCTGCGGTCTACTTTGAGACCCTTGAAACAACTGTTAAGCCTTGGATAGACACGATACGCAACGGACGGCCTTACGTGTTTCATCAAGACTCTGCCCCACCACACAAGTCTCGCATGACACAGGAATGGATGGCCGACAACTTCCATGATCACGTAACCTCTAACCTTTGGCCTCCTAACTTCCCTGACCTGAATCCGTTGGGCTACTATGTATGGAGCGTTGTGGAGAGAGAGGTCAATGAACACCCCCATAACACCAAACATAAACTGAAAGCTGCCATTGTTCAAGTAATGACCAAGATGAACCATGGCCATTTGATTCGCGCATGTCGACGGTTTCGATCTCGCATTGAAGCAGTTATAGCAGCTGAAGGCGATTTATTGAATAGCCATATAACAAGAAGGTTTCTTGTGTATGATCATGATATGTTTCGATAATAAAGTTATTAACTCGACTTATATCCCTGTTTTCTTTCTTGACGTGAATCTGTCCTCAAATACCTTACGCACCCTGTAGAATTTGAAACCTCGTAGCCAATTGTTTACAAGTATAAATATTTCGTCTTGTCCCGTGTAAACCAAACGAGAAAGATAATCTGTGAGCGTAGAGAAGTCAACTAATAGAATTTATGACTGAACTAATGGAAAGAGCTAGCGGCATTCTACGGAGGAGATTCAAAAAGTTATGCAAGTGAATTTTTTTTCATGTTGCCATTGCTATACGAAATTGATGTTTGGTGGCGCTGACGCCGTATTCATCTGCTATCGACGTTGCAAGTTTCAACAATGGGCATGCACCCGTTCTCGTAGAATCAGTTCCGTTCGAAGTCATAGTAAATCACGCTGCGTTTTATCTGTGGAGTATTCTAAAGAAAGTGGAAGATTCTACATATTTACCCGGTTTAAACTCGTGTACGAAGCAAAAGAAATTCATGAAGATTAGATCACTGTTTATGACAGTAGCGCTTGCTCGTTTGACGCTGTTGCGCATTGGATTCAAAAGTTTAAATAGGGTAGGCCGAGCTTAGAAGATAACCTTCCTCAAGGCGATCAACAGAAGCAGTGAACCAGGAAACGATGGAGTCTGTACATAAATTAGTCATGGAAAATCCCCATATCTCCATGATAATATTAAGCTTATTTGTTGGTGTATCAGAGGCATAATTGAGAAAATTTTGCACGACCATCTCCATCTGAAAAAAATTTGTGCGAAATGGGTACAACACAAACTGATCGTCGATTAGAAAAAGTTGCATGTTGAAAAAGTGAGAGAGTTGCTTCATTTTTCCCTCCAAATATTTCCAAGAGGCTTATAGACATTGTCACGAAAAACGAGAGCTGGTTTTTCTATTACAGGACCCCTAACAAAAAAAAAACTGTGTTTGGGTAGGTGAAGACGATCTTTGACCACACGTGCTCAGACCCGATTTTCTGTCCCGCAAGCGTTTGTTCAGTGTTTTCTTTAGTGTTTCTGAGACACTGCTTGTGAACTGTATGCTAAAGGGTCTTCCAATTACAGGACAGTACTACAAAAGCATTGTTGTCTCAGTTAATTAACAAAATCAAACAGCAGCGCCCAAGAATTCAAACCAGCAGAACCTTGCTTTTGCATGACAACGCGATTGCCCACAACACGAAGGCTGTTGCTCTTTATCTACAGCAAGAAAAAATGCAAGTTCTTCCACATCCTGCCTACTCTCCCGACCTAGCACCATGCGACTTCTGGTTGTTCCCTACGGTTAAAAGAAAACTTGCTGGAAATCCATTTTTTCGGGTCCAAGATCTCGTACAAGCAGTAAATTCAGCTCTACCGACTATACCAGAATAAGTAGAAAAGTGTTACAATTTTATAATGTTCGGTCATGCTGAAGGAGCGCATATACGGTCATAAGCTTAGATTTTGAAATTTCCTATTTATTCGCGTTCCTTCCAAAATGAAGGATATGTCATGGCTCAGTAGCTCTCTTCCAGCGTCGAGAAGCTTCAAGTCTCTTATTAGCACTTTACCAGTTTTTTAAAAAAGGAAATCAAGAACCTCGATTTAGTTTAAATGGTCTCGTTTTATTTCAATAGCTCATTCTCAGAGTTCGCACCGACTCCTTCATTGCAAAATGATGCATTGTGATATGAAACAGTTGCAGCAAGACATCTAAGCAAACCTTAAAAGGAAACCTGTGTCGTTGGTGATGGCGTTTTTCTTCGCTTCTCATCACTTGCGCCAACAACATTTCCTCTCCTTTCAGACGTTAAGTCTAATGCTTTCCGAAGAACCCAAGGCTTCATTCTTTGCCCTCGTTTCCTCCACTATGATTCATTGCCTGTTCGTTTCCCCTTCTTTCTCGCCCTGCTTACCCAACCCCCGCGACGATTCTTATATCAATCGATAGAGAGAGAATTTAAAACCTTATAAAAGCTAACATGAAATATCCTTAAGTTCGAGTGTTAATCTTCACGCTTGACCTCCTGTGAGCAAAATTTATTATTTAAACTTAAAAAATAAATTTAACGCTCGTGAAAATTAGAGACTGGAAATCTATGGAAGAAAAGTCAATTTTCGAGGGATGTAGGCCACCAATAAAAAATCAAATAATTTCACAAAATATATAAATGAAGCTAAATTGGCCAAATTATACAAATAAATGACAACTATAATCTACCAACACGTTATCCGTAAAGCTTTTGATCAGGTTTGGCACAAGGCCTCATATACAAGATGAATACATGTGGTTTTTCGGACGAACTGATTACCTTGATTAGTTCTTTTCTGTCAATGCTGGTGCTCCCCAGGGTTCTGTCTTGGGTCCTGCACTGTTCAACTTTTTCATCCATGACTTCCCAACTTTTACTACTTGCAAGCTATATCTGTTCGCTGACGCGCAATCCCTCTCACGTCATATCACGGTTACAAAAGGCCTTACATCTGTGCGAGAAATGGTTTGCAAAGTGGAGACTCGACCTAAACGTTGACAAGTGCAAAGCGATGTTCATTACGAAGAAACATCGAAAACCCCCGAGTACTCTCTTCCTTTCTGGTAAAGAGCTCGAGTGTGTAAAAAATTATAAATACCGCGGTGTGATGATAGATGCCAGGCTAAATTGGGGTGACCACGTCTCCTATGCAATAAATAGAGCTAAGAAGGAGCGAAACAGCGCCCTTGGAATGAATAGCAAACTTTTGCTTTATAAGATGGTTATACGAGTCATTCTTCTTTATGGTATGTCTGCCTGAAAGAGACTAGTTATTCTTGGACGACATTGGCCACATGCGGGCCTGTGTTGTCATAAAGAAGGCGAACAGGGTTTCCTTTTTCTGGTCGCTTATCCCGAATTGCACGCCGCAGTTTAGTCAACGTTTCACAATAGGTAGACTTATATCCCAAAAAACTGTAAGTATACTCTTCCGAGCTGAAGTGAAAACTTTGAATTTTTTGCGAACCGGAGAATGTGGCAATGTTATTCTGTTGCCGGTCTGTTAAGGTGTCAGACGTTTTGGAATCCAACACGAACAGATTTTGCGGTATCCAAGTTTCTCATGCACCGTAACCCATCAGATCCTTAGACTATGTTCGCACTACGAAACTAGTTCTATTTGTAACTAGTTTCTTTTCTGGTTCCAGGTGAACCAGTTCTAATTGAACACTAGTTTTATCATCCTCCTGTTCGCACTGGAAATCCTGTTTAGAGGTGGAAATCCAGTTCCAGACACAACAAATAGAGCGTGCCCTGGAATGATTAATGCTTCTTCATCGTTGTTTAAAGATGGCGCTTTTTGTTTTCCAAATTCAGTTTCGCCATCTTTCCACTTTTCTTGATTTCTTAGAGATTGAGAACACTGTTGTTCGGTAGCCATTGTGTATTTTTAATCCGTGATCGTATCGCTATTCGTGAAGACTTATGGGAAAACTACCCAGAAGTCTTTACATGAACAAGCACTCTCCAGCCCCAGATCCAGTTTGAAAGAACTAGTTCTTCTTACACCCAGTTTTGTTCGCACTTCACTGAAAAAACTAATACCTCTGATAGAACTAGTTTCTTTTGGCTAGTGCGAACGAGCCTTTAGGATATGTGAAACTCATTTCAAGGAAATGCGAAGATTTTCTCCGATTGTGTTGTTAATGTTCTCGGTAATGTTGTCCTTCCCGAAACATTTTACACCTTAAACTTCTACCATTTCTGCGGGTTTCTTCTTTTGCGAAAAGAAACCTTATAAAAGTCGCTGTTCTTCCCCTCTAGACGATGTGATAGCGGCGGTCATTTTTTAAATGACTGGTAAATATCTAGTGCGCAGGAACAATTTTTTTATGCAATGTCTGTGCATGTACTCAGACTTCTTTTTGGCTACATTAACTTTTACATAGCGACTATGTTTTCTCCGCTAAAAAAATAAATGGCGTAACTTTATGATATCCCCTCGTATTTAATATTTTGAAAACTTGCTTAAATATTCTTTTTGAAGTGTTAACAAAATATTTATATCTCCACTGGAAGAAATGTTATAAATATTATGACATGCACAATTACATTATAAACATTTCAAGGACTTTAATGTATTTACTTTAAGTAAATATTTCTGACTTTAATTCACTAAGCTTCCGGCGTCTACATTAGAATGCAAGAAGAACCTTATGCAACTTTAAAAAAAAAATTAAAATTCACTTAATATATAATTAATATTTATAATTGCCATTAAGCGATCCATTGTCCATGAGTTAAACCTTTGAAAAGACACAAGAAGCACTCGCATCATGATTCCTTTTTCTGGCCGATCAATTACGTAACGCTCACGTTCGAAATGCGGCGTTTTCTGGACAATTGCCTATTGGCTTCGGGGCGAAATGATGTAATTTTTCATTTTCAAAAAAAAAAAAAGTGAATCCTTTAAATAGAAAGCACTCAACACAAAGAAGTGATCTTTATACATTAAAAAAGCTTAGAGATGATGAACTCCACACTGATTACGAACTCGAGCCCGATACATTTCCAGAAAATCGATTATTTGATATTTATTGCATTCGCTCTATTCCCACTCGGCCTGGGAGTCTACTTTACGTTTTGTGTTAAGAAAACAAACACAACAGCGGAGTTTTTTGTAGCTAGTCGTAGCATAGGAGGATTCCTCGTCAGTATTTCTATCCTGGCAACGTTTGCTTCTTCTATAACCTACGTTGGCCTGCCTGCGGAGGTATACTTGTATGGATTTGATTGGTGGTTTGTACTTATTGGTGTTGCTCTTGGAATGCCCTTCGTCGCTCATAGCATCGTTCCCGTGTTCTATAAACTCGGATTCACCAGTGTTTTTGAGGTATGTTTAATTTTAATATTATAATTTTACAAAATCATGATATAATACAATGGAATTTTGAAAGTTCATTTTCTTCATATATGCTAATATTACAGTTTTTTCACATTGCTTTCGTACTTTTTCACGAACATTTAGTACATATTTATAATAAACGGTTTCAATTTACAGAAAAAGCAATGATCAATTTTTTGAAGCATTTACTAAGAAAACAAGTATTGAAGCAGATTTTACTAGGACGATGTTTAGCGCAGGATCCATTAGCCAATCAGAAGCGCTTACACGAAGCTTTTACGGCTGCTTCTCACTGCTTCATTATTTGTTTATACAGGGTGGTCCATAAGTCTGTCCCCCCCTTTTATTTTTTGAACCGAAGCAGATATGTCAATTTTGATGAATCCAATGAATAGGAA
>JAHWFO010036953.1:0-10636 GCA_023313115.1 Rhysida immarginata
ATAACTCTTCATTTTTCATTTAATGTAATGAACATAAGAAACTGGCAATTTTTTGTAGTTATACAATTAAACAAACATCACGAGTAAAAGCGTTCATTTTCTTTATAAACATGCGAAAATTCTGAATACGCTTTCATAAAAGATATGTTAAATAAAAACTTAACTTTTTATTTAATAATATCTAAGAAACGGGTCAGTTTGAAAGTTTTAATCAAGATCTATAAAAGGTCTTTTATAGACCTTGGTTTTAATAGATAAGCAAACATGTCTTAAATGTTTTTATTTTCATTGTATACATAAAACAAATTCATATACAGGCTTAAAATTAACTTTTTTATTTATTGAAATTAAAATGAAGAACGAAAAATAAATTTAATAATGAAATATATTCGAAAAGCGCCTATTTCCCAATGCTATTCCTATGCTAAGCAAACCCACGATTCCACCAAGCAAGTTACTTGCATTTAATTAGGCGAATACCTATTTTTCCTCCGTAGAAAAATTTTTTTTTCTTGACGCCGATAGATTACATGTCATTCATTTCAAGCTTCCATGTGATCTTGGCGGTTTCCTTTAATTACAGACCGAGAAATAATTAAAAATCTAGAAAAAGTCGTAGCATGCTCCATAAAAACGCAGGTTAAACAGCCGGCGATTCCACCCATGCGTCGGAGGGCGCCACCGTCTGCTCACTACAGTAAACTCCGTATGATTCAAATCCGCCAAATTCGAATTATCGCCTAATACGTATAAATTGCAAGGAACGATTGATATCCTTTACATTTAATGTAAAATATTACTGCATAATTCGAATTATCGCCCATTCGAATCAATCATCAAGTACATTTCATACAAACTAATGCATTTTTCATCGCCTAATTCGAACGCCATAGTTACTCCGAAAATAATTTGTGACTAATTCCCAGATTAATCTGAACAAACACTGTGCTACTACATGTGGAGTTTACTGTAAAAATATAATTGGCCGATTCCTCTTCTACTGGATTATCCAGTAGCCTGACTGGATACAGTAGCCAATCGACTTTCGAGATTTGGCGATAGCTTTCCATTGGTGCTTGAAGTGCATATAAGTAGATAAATTAGGGGTTGTGCTGATTTGCTGAAAGAAACAGGACCCGTAGACTATGGCAACGCTATCGTGAACCTTGGCTCAAAACCAAGTACAACAGGTTAGTGCAAAGAGTTAAAGAGGAGATAAAAGAGCTTCGCGACGCTAGATGGAATGAAAAACTCAAAAGCTTGTCGGCTCGCGACAATTCTATTTGGAGTATGGTCAGAGCTTTACAGAAGAAGAAGAATGTTATGCTTCCTCCACTCCGTACACCACAAGGTGACTATGTGCAAACTGATCAGGACAAGGCCCAAGTCATTGCAGATTCACTGGAAATGCAGTTTGTTACTCCTACCAACGATAAGCCCGAGAGCCAAATCATGTCTCAGCGTGTGGAAGAAGGTATTGTCAACTTTGATGAAGTCCCACAGCATTTAACGAAGAACAGCATCGAGGCTGGAGAGGTCGCCACCATCATAAGTAAACTGAAAAAGAAGAAGGCTCCAGGAAGAGACAAGGTGAGTAATAACACCCTTATAAATCTCCCGAAGAACTTTATTGACTATCTCACTAATATCATTAACGTCTGCTGGAAATTTTCTTACTTCCCTGTGGCTTGGAAGCAATCTATTGTGTTGAGTATCCCCAAGCAGGGGCAAAATCCTGCAATTCCGGCGAGTTACCGACCTATTAGCCTGCTACCCAAGATGTCCAAAGTGTTGGAGAAAACGATTCTCGTCAGATTCCAAGACCACTGTCTAGCAAATGACCTTTTTCGGGAAGAGCAGTTTGGCTTTCGTGCTGCCCACTCTTGTCCGATGCAGATATGGAGGCTCGTTGAAGATCTGAGCACCCCCCTGAACCTCTCCAGGTACTGTGGGGTGGTATTTCTCGATGTCAGTAAAGCTTTTGACCAAGTGTGGCATGAGGGCCTTGTCTACAAAATGATCAGAGACGGGTTCCCTGCTGATTTGATTTTGTTGGTGAAATCCTTTCTTGACGGCAGATTCTATCAAGCCAAAGTTGGAGAAAATCTTTCCACGCCCCGTGTTGTAAAGGCCGGTGTCCCTCAGGGTTCTGTCCTCGGGCCTGTGCTATTTAATTACTTTGTACATGATTTCCCGAAACCCGATAATTGTAATCTGTATTTTTATGCGGATGATACTGCCATTATGACATGGGCACACCAGCCGGCTCACGTTATCACTCGGCTGCAGTGCGCCTTGAAGCAGTTCGAAGACTGGTTTAACTGCTGGAAGTTGAACCTTAATGTGGGAAAGTGCAAGGCTTTGTACCTCAATAGGAAGCTCAAGCGTCCCCCAGATTCTCTTGTTCTGTTCAATAAGAAACTGGACTGGGTGGACAACTACAAGTATCTGGGAGTTATCATTGACTCAAGACTCTCATGGAACCGGCATATGTCCTATGCTCTGAACAAAGCGAAGAGGGCTAAGTACAGTATCATAGCTCTCATGGGTCGCAACAGCGCCCTCAGCATTGACAACAAGCTACTTCTGTACAAATCGATTATCCGGACCATACTCCTCTATGGCATGCCTGCGTGGGCGACTATCTGTAAAACCAGATGGAGTGAACTACAGTCATTCCAAAATGTTACCCTGAGGACCATTGCTCAGCTGGACAGAAGGACGGTGAAAAACCAATTCATCCACATGAATTTAAACATGGCCCATATCGGAAAGATTATACAGGATCTCCTTTTGATTATGATACAGAAGATGAAGACTCACGACAATAAACTTGTGAATGGAATACTGAAGAACTCATTGAATATGAACTGGCATACGAAGTATCGTAAACCGAGGCACGTTCTTGACGTCAATTTTGAAGATATTAGCAACGTCTCTTTCCCGGACTATTGGAAGATGTGATAATCTTCTTTCTCCTTGTGTTTTTTATTTCGTTTGTATTTTGTTTCTGACAACCGTCAATCTTATTTTCTTTATTGTATAATATGGAAGACCGCTTGGGTTGGTTAGGCTTCTTGATTACCTCAGTGTATTTCATTTGGAGTTTTTTTCTGGTTGGATGACCTTTGTGAAAGCGCTGCTTTCGTCCCATCCTAACAAATGTACACTTCACTGTTCGATTGTCGATTGTCGGGTTGTGCTGATCCGAACCAACTGCGCAGTTTTTATAGGACTCTGGGAAATTGGCTAAACCTCTACAAGGAAAGTGGAAAAGTAGTGCCACAGGTTGCATCTCAAAATCTAGTTAATAGGGAGCATGGTCCTGTTGAAAGGTGTCATCAACCTGAGGAAACACTGTCGACATGAAGAGGTGTACCTGGTCTGCGACGATCGTCAGGTAACGAAAAGCATTCAGTGTACCCTCCAGCGGTATCAGTGGACTCAGACCATACCATGAAAACATCCCCCAAACAGTCACACCTCCCCCACTAGCCTGTCGTCTGCCAATGATGGTGTTGGGATGCCTGTCCTCAGATGCTTCCCGGCGAATTCTCCATCGTCCGTCCATTCTGTTTACCAGAAACCGCGACTCGTCAGAGAAAGCAACCCTTTGCCACTCGGCCGAGGTCCAATGGCGATAGTCCATTGCGAATTGGAGGCAATTTCGGCTATGCACAGGCGTCAACATGGGTGCTGTTACCATACTCCTGCTTCGGAGCCCCAACCTCAAGAGAGATCATTGCACTATCTTGGTGCTGACACGCCTAGTGGCCCCACTGTTCATTTGCTGTGTCAGTTGCTCAACAATGGCATGCCGATTGGTCTTGGCCAGGCGTTGTAACCGACACTCGCCTCGAGGATCGATGGTGCGTGGAGCCCCACAGTTACCTCTTCGGTTGGTCGAGACTGTCTGGTTCGTCCAGTCGCGGTACACTTTCAAAACGGCAGCCCTAGAGCAGTTCACAAAGGTGGCCGTTTCTGAAATGCTGCCCCCCTTGGCCTGATAGCCAATGATCATCCCCTTTTGGAGGTCCGACAGGTCACTTGCGCTGCCCATGAGGGCGACAATTGCTGTGTTAACATATGTTACTACGCGTCTGCTGTTGTCAGCTTTTAATGATATGCAATGATTTTTCATCTGCATACCATAGGACGTTCCAACATGTTCGAGGAGAGGTGGTCATATTAATGTGCCCCGACTCTGTATATAATGTATAGTAGTTTGTTTTGTTTGATCACATATTGGCGGCATATGACAATATTTCAGTAATATTTTTACTATGTGGACTTGGATAATATCGAGGCCTAAGAGATAACAAGGCCTGGAAGCGGAAAAGTCACCTGACCATCGGGGTGCTAGCAACAATCGAACCTTCACTGTCTCCATCTTGGATGTTAACAATCAATGTTTTTCCATTTGTTGGAAACAATGAAGGTTGGATTGTTGCTAGCACCCCGACGGTCAGGTGACTTTTTCGCTTCCAGGCCTTATCTCGTTGGTCTTGGATAATATCGAGGCTCACGAGAAATACAGGCTTCGGCACTGAAAAGTCACCTGATCAAGATAGGTCTATTAACAATCCAACCTTCACTGTTTCTAACAAAAGTAGTATAGGCAGCCCTTTGTATACCAAGTTGACCTTTGACCCCTGGATTTATATACCAAGATGGCGGCGCTTCCGGCCACGCCCACACCTCAGGCGGTGGTATACAAACCGGCCTGCACGTGACCCTTTTTTATCAGCAGAGATAAGATGAAAAGATAAGATAAGCCCAGCTGACCGCCATTTTGGTTACCATGGCAACGGAGCGGCCATTTTCGATGAGGAGATAAGATAAGACCAGCTGGTCGCCCCCTCCACCCGCCATTTTGAGAAACGGCAGCCATTTCTGTTTTTCTTATAATTTTTAATAATGTTTATGAATAATAATTCTTTATTCAGTATTGATGAAAAGATAAGAAAGATGAAAAGATAAGAAAAAGGAAAGAGAGAAAGAAGAAGAAACAGAAAAAAGAAAGAAAGAGAGAAGGAAAGAAAAAGATGGAGAGAGAAAGAAGAGAGGAAAGAGAAAAGTAGAGGTAGAAGTGGTTTTTTTGGGGGTACGCTGCCTCTCCCCCCCACCCTGTGCTTGGTATCGGTGGTCCTGAACCGCCTGTTATGTCGCCAGAGCGCTCTAGTGGTGACATACCAGGGGTTCTGGTTCACCCACGTCTTTGCAGGCGGGCGGTAGGTTGAGGCAGCTGGGGCACTCCGAGATTCGACCAGGGCGCTGGTACCTGTGCAGAAAGTGGAGGGCAGAACTTAGGTAATCGTAACACTCCATTGAGATGCCAAGCACCACCGCTACACACAGGGGCAGTCGTCGCTGTGAGCCTCGAAGGGGATTGATCCCCCTACTAAGCTTCCCCTTATTATAGTGAGTTAAGTTTATTTATAAAAATTTAGTATATTGTTAGGTAATTGTCTTCCATAGAACTTGATGATACTCTTTAACGTTAATATAAATGAAAAAAAATTGCTGTTTTAAATAAGTTGAAATATAAGATCAGAGAGATGGATGAAGGTATCCATCCCTAATAAGATAAAGCATGGAATATGAGCCCTTCCGAGCCAGAGGAATTAAATTTTGAGTAATTAAGCATTAAACATCTGCTAAATTAAGTATAATAAAATTTAAACATAAATCTAATAATATAATGCTGTACACAGCTGGCCACCTCAAAAATGATAGAAAATGTATTTTCACAGATGTTTTAGGAGAAAAAATTCAAGAAATGAGGCGTTCGCCCTTCTAGCTCGGAAGGTCTCATATGTGAAATGCACAATATTGAAAAATATATAGATATACAAAGAGAATGTCTTTTTCATATAAAATTCATTTATTACATGATTAACAACCAAATTACTTTTTTATGTGATGATAAAAAATTTAAATATCAGATACTTCAGGTTAATAGGTTTGAAAATAAATTCTTATTATTTAAAAAAAAGTAAGATATATAATAAATTTGTATTTAAAGCTGCTTTGATTGCATTTTGTTATTTAAAAATAAGGAATTTTCTTAGATTTTTCATAAAGAAAAAAATAAATGAGAAATATAGGCAGTAAAGTGGTTTTTGAAATTTTAAAATGCAACAGTAAGAAGGGAGGGCTGCTATTTTATTGCAAAACTAAGATCGGATGAAGAAATCGAAAACTTATCTAAAGAAAATAACTCAGTGTGAAACGGTCGTGTATTTCTCTATACCAATTATAACTGAAAAAAAAATCATTTGAAATAAATAATACTGCAAAATCATCTCTCAATTAAAAACAAAAAGGGGGGGGTCGAAATATTATTAAAAATGGTATATTATTTAATGTTCTGGAATGAAAATGAAATAATAAATCAAATATATAAATTTTCCGGGAAGCAATTAATGGAGCTTTATTGATGTAAAGCTCTGGATGTTTAGCTACTATGTTGATGTAGCTGCCATCTGGCGGCATCATCATTCGAGGAATCAGATTTGAACGCTCGCTGCCACACTATTCACTATTCTTCTAGCCACGATATCCGATCGTTTTTCTCTCTTATTCGAACAATTGAACGCGGAGCAAGCGTAAGGCATCCTCGTAAATGTCACTACATCGCTACATAATAATAATAAGCTAGAATAAAATCCAAAGAAAGGGAATGCATGTTATTAGCTACAGCTTGCATACGTCTTATACCCCAACAGTAATGGCTGACGCTAGTAGTTACCTTAGCCTAATAATAAGTAGTTAGGCACGGCCTACGAGATAGTAAAGTTAGGCTATCTCGTAGGCCGTGGAGTTAGGCTATGTAGTTACCACGACTTCATAGAGGGGGCGCTGATGATGTGAATAAAAGAACTGGATTGCGTGCGTGAAGCTATCTCCCATTCAGCCGAGCGTACAGGAGTTTCCCCCGCAGGGTGACCAGACGTAGTAATTTCATTACTACCGTAGTAATAAATGGCCTAAAATCCCAGCCGTAGTAATGACTGTAGTAATTTGGAAAAAGTAGTAATATTTGAATCTCCGTAGTAATAGGTGTAGTAATATCATAGTTTAAGGAGGTTTTAGGATATTACTTCCTTAGACTATGGTAATATCCTAAAACATGCGCACTAATTGGTCATCAGTCCAACATGAAACACCACCTAGAGGGGATGGTGTTGATTGATCAGTTAAGTGATTACTCATGCTTGCGTTCCATTGCGTGAGTGGATGAAGTGGATGTTTTTGTTTCCGTTTCACGCAGTTGGCAGCAGTTGATTTCACATTCAGTTTCACATTAGGCCTACTTCACATCGCTTTCGCAGACGCCTGACAGCAGCCCAGTAACTTGCCGCATTGCTCCTTCCGCACTCCGCATCCTCTCCCTCCGCCTGCCGCATGCAGCCGCCACATTCGCATCAAGTCGCATCGCCCGCTGCATCGCATCACACTGCATTCGCCGGTAGGCCACAGCTTTTGTGCTGGTAGTTGGTGTTGAAGTATGCCGCCCTGCCTTGCACTCCCTCTCACTGTCGACTTGTTTAAAGTTAAGTTCTTGCCTTGCATTGTATAGCACTTCAAAAGCACTGATCTATAATTAGTAAAGAGCCCCCTTACTGTAGTAATAAGGTAGTAGTTTGGGACACTTAACGTAGTAATATGTAGTAATGGGAGGCCTTGTGCCGTAGTAATTTCGAATTTAAAAACCTGGTCACACTGTTCCCCCGACAAAAGTAATCGAGTGGGAGAAAACCCCGTTTGCCCACATGTGGGATAGTGATAGCTACCCGATTTGAAGATTATATTAGCAGAAAATTAAGTTATTTCGTCATATAAAAACAAAATACTGGTTTGCACTAATTCTTATCTTTCATTTAATGATATGAAAATTGTTTATTTGTATAATATTTTATTTTTTTCGATCACTGTAAATCAATAATCTTTATTCGCACGTTTGGGATTATCTGAACAAATAAATTTAGAATAAAATTTAGAATACAAGTTTTGTTTGTAAATATTTTTTGATAACGTGATAATACATCGTGGAGAAAATAATTCATGCTTAGTAGTACAGTGGAGTCCCGATTATCCAACGCAAACGGACGGGTCGCGATCGGATAACCAAAAACGTCGGATAAAACGGATGAAACCTTTAAACCTTCAATTACTGATTTATATATTATTTGTGAGGATATATGTATATTTTAAACATACATAACATTTATTTTAAAGTATTTAGAATTTCATTAATTTAATAAAAACTCTTTTATTAGAAAATTTATAGAAAACCTGGGCGTAGCCTCACTGCGATGGTACTGAGGAAATAGACGGGAACTTTGATGAAATATTTTCACACATGGAATCTTTAACAGAGTATCAAGAAAACATATTATGTTATATAACAGGCTATATTGTGAAAAGTTACATGTACAGACTGCGCACAGTTGTTGACAGCAAAGTCACAGAACACGTTAACATATCACAGTTATGCTTTCCAGTGCAAAACAGAGTTAGCATTCACACGTTTTGTTGAGAGAGGAGGACTCATCATTCCATCAAAAGAAGCTTACAATATTGTTAAATTAAGTGAACAAGCTTTTAAAGCAACAATTCTCCAGAAAGAAAATCGGACCAAAAGAAATATATCTCAATTCTTGAAGATTGCAATTATCAACCAGTTAGAAGGGGGTGGCTTTAAAGAGCAAACAAAATCTTGAACATTTGACAGCTAATCATGTTTCAGAGGATTTACATTCCTCAGTACACTAAAAACAACACTTCATCAAAGCAGAACAAACGCCTCAGACAATTATTTCAGAAGATTAAAACACACACCAGACATGAGCAGCACAATCAACACATTACAGAATATATGGACACATTAAAACAAAAGTTAGCTACGCCTGAAGAGATACAAAACATGCACTCAGCGCAAACAGCAGAACAGGTTATTCGCAAACAATGAGAAGACATTTTATAAGCAGTTAAACAAAGATTATACACAGACACAAAACACTGGTCTGCCAACACAAACAGCACTCCAACATTATTAGTCGTCTCTTCGGTCTGTCTCAGTTGAACATAATAGGGAAACTAGCTGGATCAGGGAAGAGGAGCAATTAGCATCCACACTATCAAACATGCCTTATACTGACATAACAGCAGATGAACTCTCACAAGTCATTAAACGTACTCACAATTGGAAGCTCCAGGTGTAGATAGGATTCTGAACTTCTGGTATAAGCGCTTCACCTGTTTGCATCTGGCTCTTGCAAAACAGATCTCCAACACTTTGCAAACACCACAGACATTGCCACATTTCCTCACACAAGGAATAACATACATGGTACCAAAGTCACATAACACTACAGATCCCACACAATATAGACCTATCACATGCCTGCCTACACTTTACAAAATAATAACTGCCTGTATCGCAAACAAAATTTATACACACATAGACACAAACAACATTCTCATTGAGCAACAAAAACGGAGCCGTAGAAACCACATGGGTTGTAAGGAGCAACTCCTGATAGACAGTGTGGTCCTACGGCAAACTCACAATAAACATCGACACCTCCATGCAGCCTACATTGATTACAAAAAGGCCTTTGATAGTGTCCCACACTCATGGCTGTTAGATACACTACGATTATATAAAATAAACTCTACACTTATCACATTTTTAGAAAGTACAATGCTGCATTGGAGAACTACACTACACCTCACACTCAACAGTGAAACCATCACGACAGACAAAATACAGATAAACCGGGGCATCTTCCAGGGTGACTCACTGAGCCCAGTCTGGTTTTGTCTTGCACTAAATGCACTTTCCAAACAGACTGAACAGCACAACTTACGGCTACACAATTAAACATAATAAAAGCTGCCACTACACGCTTTCACACTTATTCTACATGGACGACATGAAAATCTATGCCTCCACACAAACACAATTGCACCAATTACTTGACATTACACAAGCCTTTTCAAAAGACATATACATGCAATTTGGGTTGGACAAATGCAAAACCATTCACAGTGAAAATGGAGTACTCAGGGAAGGGGGCTTCACATTAGATGAACCAGATCACATTGCTGCTATGGAAAATTACGAATTTTACAAATATCTAGGATCTAAGCAAGCCAAGCTTCTGGAGCACAAACACATGAAGAATACACTCACTAAACAATATCTTCATAGGCTAGAGACAATACTTAAAACGCATTTAAATTTCAGAAATTTAATCAAGGCCATCAATACTTATGCCACGCCAATACTCTCCTACTCCTTTGGAGTCATACAGTGGACACACACAGATCTTGAGGGACTTGAAAGGAAACAACGTAAACTGCTTATAAAGCACAGAAAGCACCATCCACACACAGCTATTGAAAGACTCACCCTGCCTCGTTCAGAGGGAGGCAGAGGTCTTATTGACATAACAGATCTACACCAGAAACAGACTCAGTCACTCAGAGAATTCTTTCACTCTAAACAACACACATCACCATACACAAAGCAGTCTGCATGGCTGATACAAAATACACACCTCTGAATCTGAACAGCATGCAGAACACCCATAACATTCCTACAACATGCACTAAACTTCAATCATGG
>JAHWFO010036975.1:0-11846 GCA_023313115.1 Rhysida immarginata
AGGTGTCGCCGGTCACGATCATTCAGGGCAGCTGGACGCCCGGTATGATGCCTTCATCCAGCCATTCCCGATGCACCCTGGAGACAGTTGAGTGGGGAAAGCCAAATTCCTGCACCACTGCCGAAATGGAACTTCCCATGCGTCCGGCACCTACTATCATACCCCGTTCAAAAGACGTCAACTCGCGACGACGTGCCATTTCTGATTAATCACTTATACAAGCTCTTCCCACAACGTCTAATGGTCCATTCCCAGAATCCGTTACCCCTGTGAATTCGTGAGCCATGCCCATCAATCAACGTGCTTGCTATCCCATGAGTTTTGCTAACTCAGTGTATTACATGTCATATCTTAGCATTGAAAGTTACAACAGTACCATAAGGCCCCTTATGGTGTCATTAGGGCAAGTGCTACTAAACCAATTCCCACTATCATTATTTACTCATTATATTCAGTCATGACACGTTGTTACGAGCTGTTTGATATATTACATGCCATATCATAGCATTAAAACGTACAACAGGGGGTTGCATAGTGTATAGGGGTTATTATCAACTTTGCTATAGGGGGTTGCATAGGGGTTATTATGTAAATTTTCTGGTTATAAATTGCACCTTTATATAAGTCTTGAAAAAACACTACCAGGTTTTGCAAAAGTTCTGTTACACCTGTGGATGCGTCCATATCGGGGGGTGAAAGCATCCACGCAGAGGTGCTGTTGAAGACGTGGGAGATACCATAACGTAAACGTATATAGGTGGAATGAATGTGATTCGGATGCAAGGATATTGCAATGGAACGTAACAGAATCGAGATCTCTGCGCTCCTTCGCGCGGGCCACAACAAGTCTGACATCGCTAAGCAGCTCAACGTCAGCCGGATGACTGTCCACAGAGTCGCAGAGAGGCTGAAGAAAAGGGAAGGCCTCAAAGATCACCCGCGTGCAGGCAGACCTCGCGTTATCTATCGTGTGGTTGCCAGAAAAGCCTTCGAAGGTGACCTGACTTTCAAAATGACGCAGTTCGCAAAGAAAAAGAAGATTTGTGTGGCCACGGTGTCCAGAGCCATCAAGGAAGAGGGAGGAAGGAGTTTGAGGTGCATGGCAAGACCTTTGCTGATGGATGGCATGCGAGAAAGACTTCGGGAGCACTGTCGTCGCCTTCTCAGAGACTTGAAGAGCCATGGCAATCGCAGTGTCATCTTTTCTGATGAAAAAACCTTCTCAGTCAACACGGTCGTCAACAAGCAGAACGACTGCGTGGTCAACTTCAGCCAGGACATCTCTGAGGTCCGCTACGTGACTACAACCAAGCACCTGGCATCAGTGATGATGTTCGGCGTCGTGGTGTCAAATGGCACGAAAATGCCGCCAATCTGATTCCCGACAGGTTACAGGCTTACCGCAGCCGACTACAGGGACTTCTTGACCAAGAACGTTCTGTCCAGGGTGAAAAAGGTGACGAGGATTGCGGACTACGTCTTTCAACAGGCCCACAGTGCCAAGACTGTTCTGGTCGAAGCACTTTTGACCTCCTCAGTTGCCCGACCTCAACCCTCTTGACTATAGCGTGTGGGCACATATCGAGAGACAGCAACGTCGACCAGCTGAAAGCATCTGTGAACCGCGTGTGGACCGCCATGAAGAAAGACTACATCCGTAACGTTTATCAGGCCTTTAGACAGCGCCTAGAGCGTGTGGTTGCCGCTGATGGCGGTTTCATCGATTAATATGCATTCTGTACACACCAATATCAATTCTGACAATAAAAACCGTGTCTAAATGCATCTCACAAGTAGTTATGTCATTTTTACGAGGGTCCTCACACGTGTAACAGAACTTTTGCAAAACCTGGTATACGCTAACTGGCCAGATTATTATGACTACTCCTTCAGTACTTCCTTGGGCCAGCTTTTGCCTTCAATACTGCGGCCATTCTTCCTGGCATTGACTCCACGAGATGTTGAAAGATGATGCGAGGAATCTGACACCATGCCTGATGGTTGTGGAATCAGCTGCCTGATGACTCTTTCAACTTCTTCCCACAAATGCTCAATCGGATTGAGATCTGATGATTGTGGGGGCCACCTAAGCAAGGTAAAGTCTCCCTCGTGTTCTTGAAACCACTCCTGCACAATATGAGCACTGTGGCATGGCGCATTGTCTTGTTGGAAGAAGCCGTCTCCATTGGTATACGCCATTAACATGATAGGATGAACTTGATCAGCAAAGATATGTTGTGCTATTCAGACGTTGTTCTACATGAATTTTAGGGCCCAAATCAAGAAACAATGACACGGCCCCCACCTGAAGGATTGTATTTATGCATGGGGGGTCCATGCTTTCATGCTGTTTCCACCAAATTCTCACTCTGCCATCTGTAAGATGCAACTGGAAACATGATTCATCAAACACAAATTGCGATAGACGCCGGATCCATAGATACGGATGATGAAATGATTAGAGCAAATCGAAGGGTTACGATGCGTGAAATCTCGACATTGCAAGAAGACATTGCATGGGAAATGTTTCAAGTCAGATAAAGGTATTACATATCCAGACCGTGTCCACTTTTCATGTAGGCAACCCTTATATACAGGGTTTGCCTAAATGAATCGTTGGGCTTTAAAGCACTGTTTATTTACAAGTATACGATGTACAAAGATACATACACTCACCCAGTTTTGGTGCATTCTACAAATGTTGAATGTGTGCACCCATTGGTCAACTGGCTCACATCCAAGCAGTAATCCAGTTCCGTCCATATGTTCACTAGCATGTTTCCATCAATGTTCGTCACAGCAGTAGTGATGCGTTCCTGTAGTTCTTGCAGCGTTGTTGGTATTGGTGGTACATAAACTTTGTCCTTCACATAACCCCACAGGAAGAAATCACATGGTATGAGATCTAGCTACCTGGGGGGGCCATGGCAACAGAAGAACAGCACCCAGACCATTGTGCCCTATCCAGCGATGTGGCAGTTTTCTGTTAAGAAAGGCGCAGACAATTGTGCTCCAGTGAGGTGGAGCCCCATCCTGTTGAAAGATGAAAGTGGAACCTGTCGCTCCGTCTGCTCGATGAAGAAAAAGGGGCCATACAGCTTTTTCTTGGATATGGCACAGAAGACATTCCCTTACCAGCTCCACACGGCAATTCATATTGCGACGATTCACTTTTACCGACAGATGGAAAGTCGTCTTGTAGCTGAATATCAATGTCCCTGCAAATTCATCATCACCATCTTCTATAGCTTGCGGCATTCGGGTACAAAACTCCAATCGGCGGGCATAATCATCTGGAGTCAGGTGTTTTAACAGTCGCAAACGGTAAGGTTTGAAATGCAAACGCCGCCGCAAAACATTCCACACTGTTTTCTGTGAATGCCCAGTTCACGGCGTGCATGAACGGTTGATTTTTGTGGGTTGTGCACAAAGGTCTGTTTCACGCACTCCATGATTTTCTCTGAGCCACGCAGTCGCCCCATGCTTTTTCCTTTACACAGACAACCAGTAACACAAAACTGGCAAAACCAACACAAAATGCTCTGGTGACCAGGCACAGCTTTTCCGTATTTGGTTACGAATGCACGCTATATGCTCGTAACCGACGAACACTTCCCATATTCTAATGCACAAAAACTCGCTCCTGCACTGCCACCATCTTGTAGAGTGCCGTCACAGGCCTGCCATCTAGTGTGCACTTGGTGAGTGTATATTATCCTTTCATGTATCACCCGTCTTTGAAACGCCGTATACTTGTAAATAAACAGTGCTTTGAAACCAGATGAATCATAGATGAACCCTGTATTCAACTTTTTTGGTATGTCACAAAGTAAATTCTCCTTGCCCGTAACTCGTAAGGTAAAACCATTTTGCATTTTCATCCGTCTATTAAGTTTGTGACTTTATGTTTCTGCCTAGTTTTATTTTCATAATTTCTGTATATTCGTAGGCGTCGTTTCCTTCTGTAACTGAGAGAAAACGGCTTTCAGAACATTTAACTATGCTTCTTGAAACCAAAGGAATATTAAGAGTAGGAGTGAATGTCATTCGTTACGTGACATTTCTTCACAGCAGACCATGGATTCTCACCTCGGTTCGTGTTCCCAAGGATCAGAAAATGTTAGCACAGATTTTAGGAAAGCAGGAAATGGAAGCAATGAAAAAGGTAATATAAATATATATTGCTTATCTAGCTTATGAATTGTAATATACTGCTTTGCAATGAAATTGCCCCATCAACAAGGAGTTATCCGACCTTATCCATATTTAGAGTGGGGGGGGGGGCATCTACCTCCGACTAGATGCATGGTCTCAGGTCATGACCATTTGGGCTGCCTGTATAGGCTCATCAGTTGACACTTGAGCGAGACGTTCCTTGCAGTAGGGACGAAGCATCTGCCTCGTGAACGTACAGTACTGTAATCCGCACAATGCCACGACAACGACAACCGTTCACGCAATTAATGGAGTTTGAACGAAGTCGGATTATTGGCCTCTCCGAGGCTGGATGGTCAACCAGACGGATTGCTGTCCGTGTGTCGCGGGACGCACAAACAGTAGGCTGTTGTTGGAGACAATGGCGAGAGGAAGGCACACGTGACAGAAGTTGGCTCTGGGGCCCAGAGAAGCACGTCGGCTCGTACCGATATTCTGCGAACAGCTGCGCGACAACATCAGTGATCCTGGTACTGCTCCATTTGTGTGTTACACGCTGCGTCCATTGTTGTGTCTTCCTTTGACACCTGAGCACCACGTGATATGACTGCAATGGTGTCGTGAACGAGTGGGCTGGCGAATGGAATGGCACCTTGGTGTGGCGCAGACCATTGGAACGTGCCAATAAACAATGCATCTGGTATCGCCATCGTCTACCAACACCCGGGATCATGGTCTGGGGTGACGTCAGCTACGATACCAGAATGCCTTTAGTCACCAGCCAAGGCACCCTGATAGCAGCACGGTACGTCAATGAGATCCTGCAGCCCATATTATTGTCCTTTTTGCACACAATAGATCGCACACGGCAAACATGAGCATGGCATGTCTGCATGATGTCAACTGCCTGCCATGGTCCGCGAGGTCCCCAAATCTATCGCCATTTGAGCACGTGTGGGACATGGTGGGGCATCGTTTACGATCACCCCACAATCTCCATGAACTGACACAGCAAGTTCACCAGGCCTGGGTAGACGTACCCCAAGATGAAATTCTCCACCTGTATGATCACCTACACCTGCGGCTGGAACCATGCATCGCCGCTAGAGGTGGTACCACAACATACTGATGCCGTTTTCCGTTGGGACACCCTGTACAAACGAGTGCGTACTGACAACTAGGGCTCCCTTTCCTATTTCTGAAAACCAAATGACTTGTAAAGCGCATGTGCATAAACCACATTGTTAACCTGTGTCTTCGTGTCTAATTTCGTATACAAATATTGCCTAGAGCGCCATTCCATGCTGGTGGTGACCTTTTGAACTATTTTTTTTTTTTTTTGATGGGTATAAACTTCCCATGCCCTCTTGTATAATATTACCAAGTATTATAGCTTTTGGTCCAGTAGTTTGTTTTTTTTTTATGGCCATGTCAAAATGGAACTTTAATTATAAAGACCTTGTATTTCCATTTGGTGGAAATCTGTGACGTACATGTTGGAGGGATTCCCTTGTAAGTTCTAGAAAATCAACTTTTTGATTAAAAAAAAATAAATGGATAAAAAAAATTGGATGTTAAAAAGTGCAGATGAAAGGGTAAAAATAGATGAACTGAGGGCTTCCGCTGCTTTCCTATACCTTCCTTGGGAGGATTAATTTCTTGTTTATTGACTGTACTTGATTTTAAATAATACTGAGAATATTACTATTACTTTTTATAGAAGAAAAGGATGAGATCCAAGCCAATCAATGTTGAAGAATCGGAAATGGAAGAACTACCAACAACTTCGAGTGCAACTATAGACAGTACTACAACAATCGAAGCTACACCAAATAATGATGATGCCACTGAAGGAATAACTCTACCTAGTTCAACCCAAGAGATGATGATTAGTGATTCTTTACTTTTACCATCTACTAGCGGAGAAGAAAGGCAAATTAACAGTGACATCAACGATAAGGATTCATTCAATCAGTCATTTGGAAGCATTGATCCAGCAGTTAAACTTCCTCCGCCATTGGATACGAGGGTTTCACTCAGGAGAAAACGTACCGTGAGCAGCCATACCGAAGACGAACCACAGCCTATACAGTATGCACATTTATGTAACTTATTAGTATTATTTTGTTTTAAGGTTTTTCATTTTGGGTTATTATCTTTTGGGAGTTAGTTATCTCCTTCTTTCTCTATCCGATGGGTTTTCATTCATTTTATTTCAGTTTTAAATGTACGTTTTCATTCTTGTAACATTTTCATTAATGAACGTGGACGACAAACTTCATTCACGTTCTTAAAAATCAGAACGCCTTGAAGGAGTTAAGCAATGACTTTCCATTTTCAAATTATGCAAATCAAAAACTACAAGATTTGTTATCGATACGGCCAATCAGGTCATGCCATATCACAGAAGTGTGTGTGCTTGGGTCATCAGGGCAGAGCTTGGTCAGCTGTAAAGAAGTGCCTCGTTGTTGAGTAAAGCCCGTTTTACATTCAGTAATTTCGCAGCAAATTAGCCGAATATGGTGCATTTAGTTATACTGGACAGCCTCCTTATACATTACTGTTTATAAAAATCGCAACACCCTGATGGAATGGTCTAATCCATATGCAATTTGCAATATTTGCAAACAATGGGTCAGAGTATAAATGATTAGATTTTCAGAGTAATTGCTTGAAAGAACACCATGCCTCGACGACGACGACGAAGGGTACCATATCAACAGCTGACAGACTTTGAAAGAGGACGCATAATTGGTCTGCGTGAAGCGGGATGGTCGTATCGTGACATTGCTGCTCGTGTAGGACGTAATGCAACGACAATTATGCGTGCATGGAGGCAGTGGAGCGAAGAGAACAGGGCACACCGAAGACCAGGGTCAGGAAGACCCAGCACGACGACACCGCGAGATGACAGACACCTCTATCGCATGTGTGTAGCAGATCGTACAGCCACTTCCGCAGTGTTAGCACAACAGTGGGGTGCTACAGTAGGATTGATGGCACGAGTACAATGTCTACGACGCCGTTTGATTTCCAGAGGATTGATGGCACGAGTACCATTGTTGCAGATTCCTTTGACTCAAAACCACCGGCGCCTCAGGTTGCAATGGGCCCATCAACACCAACAGTGGCAAGCTGAATGGCAACAAGTTGTGTTTTCGGATGAGTCAAGGTTTAACTTGCAGCACCATGACGGCAGGATACGAGTCAGAAGACATCGTGGCGAGCACGACCTTCCAGAAGGCATCTTGCAGTGTCGTTCAGGACAAACGCCAGGGGTGATGGTGTGGGGTGCTATTAGTTACCATGGCCGTTCCCGTCTGATCAGAATCCATGGCAATCTGAACAGTGACCGGTACATCAGGGAAGTTGTGCAACCCGAGGTCATCCCCTTCCTGCAGAACCTTCCAGGTGCTGTATTCCAACAGGACAATGCCCGACCGCATGTGGCCAGAAATGTCCTCGCCTTTTTCCAAGCACTTCAAACGCCCTTGTTCCCCTGGCCTGCTCGTTCACCAGACATGTCCCCAATCGAACATGTGTGGGACAGGGTTGCTCATCGATTGGCTCGTCAGACTCCTGCAGCAGCAACTGTGGATGAACTGTATACCCGTGTAGACAGAGCATGGCAGGACATTCCCCAGGCTCTTATTCAGAGCTTGTTTACTCAATGCCATGACGTTTAGAGGCTGTAATTGCATCCCACGGTGGTTTCACCCGATACTAATGTGACAATAAAACGCATTGTATTGACTGAAAATCTAATGGTTTCTTTTCTGCCCATGATATGCAAATGCTCCAAATTTAATGCAGATTGGGCTATTTTATCAGGGTGTTGCGGATATGCAAATGCTCCAAATTTAATGCAGATTGGGCTATTTTATCAGGGTGTTGCGATTTTTATAAACAGTAGTGTACAATTTTGGGCATGCCACCATTAAAACTTTTTGATGCACCAATAATATGATGTTCTTAAAACACTGAAGTAGCATTTGTTCCCTGCTGGATGCCCATTCTGGATTTGCATGTAGGAATCGGTCCAGGGGATTCCATACATTGGGAATTTCCCCATGGGGCTTTTGTCCTATCCTAGTGCTTTTATTTTCTGAGTTAGTAAAATTTTATTCTATCCTCTATTTTAGTAGCCATGCATTTTTATTCGTTCTCTGGGGGAGGATCTGAAAATTTGTCCTACCTTGTGGAAGTTTGTGAAATTTTTCCTGATATTGTTTATATGCCCAAATATTCTCTATGGAATTGAGATCTTCGTGCTCGCTAACCCACTGCACCAACTGTGTGCAATGAACAGAAGTATTGTCGTCCAAGAAGAGGCCATCATCTGCATGATAGATGTGATATTCAGTTAAAGCACTTGTAAAGAGTCCTTATAAATGACGATGTTTACATTTCAAAATCTTATCAGCACGTTTAACTTGAAAAGAAGGAAGCAAAATATCAATCTCAAAAATTGAAGAGACTTTGGGGTCTTCAGAAGTTTGAAACTCACAAGGAACTCAAAGCTGCCGTTTGCCATTAGCTGTATTCACAGCTGATGGAGTTACATGAGTGGGGTATTCTGAAACTTGTGTAACCTAAGATAAATGCTTAAATTGTCTACAGTGCTTGTCATAATTAAGTTGCCAATGAATATTTCTTAGTTATCTAAATGCAAATAAGAAAGAATGCATCAGGCAATGAAGTTTTACTACTACAACGAATACTATAACCTTTACGAACATAAAAAAATGAAAAATGGTAACAAAATATATTATACAGGGTGAATACAAAAGTCTGAACCCCCCTTTTATTTTTTGAACCGAAGCAGATATGTCAATTTTGATGAATCCAATGAATAGGAAGTTGTGGGTGGCCTATCTCATGCTGCACTTTTCATCATCCCAAATATGCAAATTAGGACACATTCAAAATTTATCTCAAAAACCGTAAGGGATAGAGAAAAAAACCCAATTGCAAACTTGTTCAGCATAAAAAACAAACAAAACAAAAAAAAATCATCCAAATTGGACCGACCAATCACCCACAATCACGTGGTGAACTGTTTGTAGCTTACAAACAGTCACACTGCACAAGGAAAACTGAATGTTGATATTTCCACCATGTACAGCATGAGATGGATGGCGTTCGTCAGGGTATCTGTCTCGATACAACCTAACTGCAGCATGTAAGTTTCTCCTTGCCTCTCCGAAGCAGAAGATCATGTTGACCATTTCCGGAACAGTGTAGCTTGCCATCCTGGAATTGTTCCGTCTTTTGTGTGCTGAAACATGCCTTTTATTTGCTTTTCCGCATGAAAGTGAATGTGAGTATGGTAATTTATGTTAATTTTTTGATTTGCATGCTTTACATGGCGGAAATATCAACATTCAGTGTTCCTTGTGCAGTGTGACTGTTTGTAGCTTACAAACACCCACGTGATTGTGGGTGATTGGTTGGTCCAATTTGGATGATTTTTTTTTGTTTTGTTTGTTTTTTTATGCTGAACAAGTTTGCAATTGGGTTTTTGTCTCTATCCCTTACGGTTTTTGAGATAAATTTTGAATGTGTCCTAATTTGCATATTTGGGATGATGAAAAGTGCACCATGGGATAGGCCACCCACAACTTCCTATTCATTGGATTCATCAAAATTGACATATCTGTTTCGGTTCAAAAAATAAAAGGGGGGTTCAGACTTTTGTATTCACCCTGTATAGCATAAGTTATGCTCACACAAAGCAATGCATAGATGGCAAAAGTATGTTGCCACGAAAGCTGAACATAAGAAAACACAAATGAAGGTTACTTAATATTTAGTGGGTCCACCCTTAGCATCGATTATTGCTTGTAATCTCTTAGGAAGGCTGTCAACCAGTTTCTGCAATGTGTCCAGCGGAATATCTTCCCAGCATTCCAAAATTGCATCTTTGAAGTCCTTCATGCTCTTGCGTCTGGTGCACGGCACTTTTTGACCCATTTCATCCCATATGTGTTCAATGGGATTTATGTCAGGGCTCTGTGGAGGCCAGTCGAGAACTTTTATCTTCTTTTTTGCTAAATATTCAGTCACCAATTTCGATTTGTGCTTGGGGTCACTGTTGTGTTGAAATGTATAGCCCCATATAAGCTTCATTTTTCTGGCCGAGCTTGTAATGTTATTTGCCTGTATGTCCTTGTATATCTTGGAATCCATTCGTCCGTTAATTTCAACCAAGTTTCCAACGCCAGAATATGAGACACATCCCCAAACCATCAATGCTTTTGAATGTTTAACTGTTCCTTTGGTCATACCTGGTTTAAAAGCAGTACCATTCTTCCGCCACACTATCTGTCATTGATTATTTTGAGAAATTTCAAACTTGGATTCATTGTTCCATGTGATTTTTTTCCAAAATGCTTGAGATTTATTCAAATGGGTTCGAGCAAAGGCCAGTCGCTTATTCTTGTTTATATGTGAAAATAGAGGTTTTTTTCCCTCGCCACTCTTCCGTGAAATTCTTTTTCATTCAATCGACGAGCTATTGTTGAAATTAAGGCTGACTTTCAAGTCCATGTCATCTTTAATTTCTTTGGTTGTTGTTTTTTGGATTTTGTTTTCACTTGTTTTAAGATTCGCCGATCAGTTCGTTCGTCAGTTGCCCTCCTTCTTCCGGATCTGTGGAGATTTTTAGCCATTCCATACTTCTCTAGCTTTAGCAGTATTTTTCTGACAGCTTTGTGACTAATTCCGAATTTTTTAGCAACTTGTCGATTGCTGTAACCGTCCGTAGCCATTCGAAAAATGTCTAATCTCTCTGCTTCACTGAACCCCCGGGTTTTAGGCATTCTGTTAGCTAATATTCCAAAATAATGTGAACATGGAATTATAACAATCAGTGATGATTACATAACCTTACTTTATTACCTGAAGTCTTCTAATTTTAAAATTCCCACGTAGAAATGACTGGCAACTTAGTTTTGTCTAGTTGCAAACCTCCATTCTCCCCTTCATAGAGTGGTAGCTCATTATTTACGTCTTCATATGCAAATTAACTTTATAATTACTTTTACAAAGATTATAATTGTTCGACTTTATAGACTATTTAAATTAATTTCACGAGATTGTCAGAATGTCACCATATTTGGTGACAAAAAGTTAACATGATGACACTGGCAACTTAATTACGACAAGCACTGTAGGTGCCTTTATGGTAAAGTTAAAGACGTGTCGCTTCATCTGCAATTAGTTATTTACCTGTATGCTTTCTAATTTTCTTTGATTTACCGTAATTGTACATTAAAATGTGTCTTTGCTTGTTTGTGTAATGATAAACTGTAGTTGGCATTGAGCTTTAAGAAATACACTGAGTTAGCAAAACTCATGGGATAGCAAGCACATTGATTGATGGGCATGGCTCACGAATACACAGGGGTAATGGATTCTGGGAATGAACCATTAGACGTTGTGGGAAGAGCTTGTATAAGTGAATAATCAGAAATGGCACGTCGTCGCGAGTTGACGTCTTTTGAACGGGGTATGATAGTAGGTGCCCAACGCATGGGAAGTTCCATTTCGGCAGTGGTGCAGGAATTTGGCTTTCCCCGCTCAACTGTCTCCAGGGTGTATCGGGAATGGCTGGATGAAGGCATCACAGTCCACAACAGGCACCATACCGGGCGTCCAGCTGCCCTGAATGATCGTGACCGGCGACACCT
>JAHWFO010036987.1:0-11080 GCA_023313115.1 Rhysida immarginata
TAGTAATGTGACAGTTGAGCTTCCCGATGTCCCCAGCCAATCAAATCGTCTGGGGAGCAATGTCGGTTTGCGAGTGCTGCCATCTCTCGACAGCACCTGCAAAGATCAAACCAAGGAGCGTCCTACGCTCGCGCAGGCGGAAGCAAGCGCGAGCCGAAAGCGGAAGCGTCGCAAAAATGAGCGCGGCGTTCGAATTGGTTTTCGGGAGGAGGAGAACTTGAGGAGAGAGAGCGGGGCCTCGAGACGTGAAGGTCGAAAAGGAGGAGCTCCGGACTTTAGGAAGAGAGGAAACGTTGCAAGCACGGCCAGTCTGGCGAGGGCAGACGTGAGCCGACGAAAACTGTGCAACAGCGTGCAGTGCGACCGAGTGGAACCAATTCGGAAAAGTGAGGATAAGACTTTTTGCATGTTAACTGTTGACAGTACTTTTTATCCCGAAGGATTTAACAGCGGGCCTAAGAAGAAGCCCGAATTCGCCGGCGAAGAAGCCACGTCGACGAAAGCGGCACGGAAGCCCTGCGGAGCCAACAGAGCCAGGCTCGACGTGCTGTTCAAAGAAGTCAGCGAAATTAACATTTCAAGGGTGTTGGTCCTAGTACTCAACGTTCCCAGCACTATTTCGAGAATATGGAACGAGAAGGAGACGGACAATGGAGCTGAAGACGAAGCGGTCATTTGTATAGCGCCATGGTCGATTTTAGGACTACTTCAAGACCAGCTCGGCAGCATCTATTCGTACACTAGGTAAGCAAACAAAGGCTTACACATAGCTTTCTCTCTCTCTCTCTCTCTCTCTCTCTCTCTCTCTCTCTCTCTCTCTCCATGCTGCGTATGCTAAGCAAAAAGAAATAAATAAAAAGGGATTTAAAATTACCGACCGCGTAATTTTGTTTCATGCTAGTAGCAGCGCGTAAATTCTTTTCATATGGCGCGTCAGGCAATTACATATGTAATATTAACCCTTCTTGTGCTCTTTTTTTTCTCTTACAGTTACGTACGGATGTGCATCCGTGACGTATGAGAGCGTCGGCCGACAAACGCCAAAAAGGTCTCATGTTCGACCAGAGGTTGAAAAGAATTATAGGAAAGGCTTTATTATCCGATTTCAAAGCAAGCAACTTGGACATAAAGACTCGTGAAGCAGAAGTTCTCGTTTCCAGTTCTAAATTATAATTTGGACAGTATTCGTTAATTTTTTATTAGTACGCGGTTAAAGTTCTTTTAACTATTGTTTAACCGCGTGCGAATTAATTGAGCTGTTCGCTCCGATACATTTGCTATCAAATTTGATACTTTGTAGCTTTTCTGTTTATTACCGCATTTGGGTGAATTTCCTACGTGTTAGTAGGAGTTCACCCCTTTATCCAGTAAAGTCGGCACTCTTCCCGGAATAGGAAGTTTATTTATTAATTATTTTGTTGTTTCCTGGGGAAGGGTGTCACCATGGATAACTTTCTGTATCAATTTCATTAATGTTTAAATAAATTCATTTATTCTATGCACAAAGATATGTTAATTTACTCTGGTCACGTGGTTTAGTCTTTTCCACTGCGCAACTCCATTTTTTACGTGACAGAGCATATCTTTGTGCGGTTTGTGGTAGCAGAGCGTGGTTACAAACGCTCTGCCACGTCTTCAGCTCCATTGTCCGTCTCCTTCTCGTTCCATATTCTCGAAATAGTGCTGGGAACGTTGAGTACTAGGACCAACACCCTTGAAATGTTAATTTCGCTGACTTCTTTGAACAGCACGTCGAGCCTGGCTCTGTTGGCTCTGCAGGGCTTCCGTACCGCTTTCGTCGACGTGGCTTCTTCGCCGGCGAATTCGGGCTTCTTCTTAGGCCCGCTGTCAAATCCTTCGGGATAAAAAGTACTGTCAACAGTTAACATGCAAAAAGTCTTATCCTCACTTTTCCGAATTGGTTCCACTCGGTCGCACTGCACGCTGTTGCACAGTTTTCGTCGGCTCACGTCTGCCCTCGCCAGACTCGCCCTGTCTGCAACGTTTTCTCTCTTCCTAAAGACCGGAGCTCCTCTTTTTCGACCTTCACGTCTCGAGGCTCCGCTCTCTCTCCTCTTGTTCCCCTCCTCCCGAAAACCAATTCGAACGCCGCGCTCATTTTTGCGACGCTTCTGCTTTCGGCTCGCGCTTGCTCTCGCCTGCGCGAGCGTAGGACGCTCCTTGGTTTGATCTTTGCAGGTGCTGTCGAGAGATGGCAGCACTCGCAAACCGACATTGCTCCCCAGACGATTTGATTGGCTGGGGACATCGGGAAGCTCAACTGTCACATTACTATGTGACAAACACTGTATGTGTAAGGATCAGATTTACAAATAGGTTTATTAAGAAAGGCGTCGCTTTCGTATTCAGACCTGCTTAAAAGAAAAGGACAGCTGTAATGCCGGAAGACATTGAATACGTGCAGAATCTGATATCTCCATATCGCAATTGATGAAATAGCATCATAGATAAATGACAGACGACGACGTGAAGAGAGTGATTGCGAGCACTTGATTATAACCTTTTATTCTACTTAAATCCAGACAGGTGGCGCAAAGTGCATTGAGAAGGATGGAGACTACATTGTGAAATGACCTTATCAGTTTTTTTTAAAGGTACTTTCCATTTTTTAATAAATACCATTTATTTTAACTTAAAAAAAGGCGAATCAGTTTACATTAAATAAATGATTGAGTCTTTAGGCAATGCATAATGTTTATTTTCAAGACTAGCGATAGTTTTAGCGAACACTGATGTAACAGTTGATAATTTAATAAAATAAGGTAATAATATAACAGTATTTAAAATTTAACGAAACATAAATATTTCGTAAACGTATAGATTGAGATTAAAAAAATATCAACTATTATGATACGAAAATATAGTTATCTGAGTTTGAAGATAAATTTTAAAAAAATAATTAGATAGCTTTGTAACTTACGAGGTCGAACGATTTCATTATGCAGGATGCGATGTTATTATCTTTCTGAAAGATGTGGCTTAGCGTATTAATTACAGTAACAAGAAAATCTTAAGAATTAGCAAAAATTTAAATTAAAAAAATGTGTGAATACCGCTGGTACGTCTCCTGTTAATCCACACGATGCTAGTATTTCTTTTGCTGTTTTCTTCATTATTAAAGAGGAAAATATTTTTAGAAAATGAAAAGGTCTTATGCAGGATTTGTATTACATTCCATATGTATCGTATAGTGTTTATTTCTTAAGGGTATATAATAAGTTTAATAATCTATTTCAAATCTAAGTTACTGCTGATAGTAGAATGAACAAATTCACCTACCCCGTTTTTATATTGTATAGAGTAGTCAAAACAGTCATCCTGAAAGGATATTTGTAATTAAGCATAGAAAAATATATATCCACCTTCTAAATATGTGGTAAGGGAACATATTTTAATTTTCTACAAAAAAAGTTTTGTTTTTAAAGTGGGACAAATAGCCTACCTTGCCCCAAAGGGATAGAAGGCCTTTTCCTAACACCGTCTCTTTAGTGAAAGAGGAAACTGAAAGGATCTAAAGAAAGATATTAAAGTTTTCTTAATAAACATAAATCTTTACCACAAGCTTTGGTTAATCAGTTTTCTAAAGAAAAATATGCTTAGATCAGATACGCAAGTTTGTAATATAAGACTGACAAACTTTCTTTGTACTCTATGGTCATTGTATTCATTTAAAAAAATATGATGTTCACTATAGGCATGTGTATACAGTGAAAACAATATGAAAGTCGGGTTTCGTTAAAGAAAACACAAATTATACTAGCTTCTTTTGTTCAAAGTTATTAAATTACAGGCTACCTGTTTGGTAAATTGAAAATCAGGGTATGTGTTTGGCAAATAAAATAAATTATGGTCAACTATTCGAACATGATACTTTGCTGGGAAATGATTTGAATAAATTCTTGGAGAATATATACTATACCTAAGACGTCAAAATAATACAGGATGACAATTATTGAGCTATATGAAAAAAAAACTTGATAACTTTTGAACAATTGGTTAAGTTAAAACTTAGCGGTTGAATGCAGGGCATGTTGGGATTTTTTTGAGCATGCGCACTCATTTTATTGTTGTTCATTTTTCGTTGAAAATGTCGAATGCAGCATCTCTGAGCGTATATCCATCGTCAAGGCTTACTATTCGAGCAATAACAGCCCGATTGCGACTCAAAAGAAATTAGCGATAGTGTTTGAAGTCCTGGAAAAGCATTTTGGAGAACGCATTCTGGCTTTGGGGTATCCAGAGGACACTGGAATGGGAATCACTTGGCTGGCATATTCTCCTGATCTTAACCCTTCTGACTCATTCTTGTAGGGAAATATTAAAGACAAAGTTTACGCAAATAACCCCGAAACCATCGCTGAGCTCAGAACAGCCATTCAGGAGGTCATCGAAAGTATCGATGTCTGGACACTTCAGCGAGTTTTGCAGAATTTGCTCTTCGTCTGCGCCACATCATACCCATTGATGGCAAGCGTATCAAACTAAATCCGAATATCTGTAGTTACTTTTAAATTTGAATAAAATTTTTGAACTCAGTAGTTTTTTCGAAAATTTGAGTTTATATTTCATATAGCTCAATATTGTCACCCTGTAAATATACATATTCGATTTCCTGTTTTTTTTTTAAAATTAAATTCAATAATGATATTAAGCTGCGAAAAATTTATTAATTTTTCATCATATAATTGAGCGAATGCTACAGATTATCTTACAACGTACGGTCATTATAATTATAATACAAATATTTAATTTCTTAAAAATTATAAATTGCACTATTTTGGCAGTGAACTCTTGTGGCTGTTTCATTTAATTCTATATATGTGCTTTATAAGAAAGCATATGAACAGCCACAATATGCTAACAAATGTTTGTTTACATAATTAGGTGAATATACGTACATCGTGTATATACACTCTCCTAGAGATAGTCACTGAATGCGAAATTAAATTTTCATTATATCCAAGTTTATATTGCATTCGTATGACGTATGGTAAAGGATGTAGATTTTCTATGTAAAACTTGCTTTTATATATATTGTATATAAAACATCCCATAAAAATGCAGTTAACGACAATCATTTGCCGTTTCATATTTAACGAGTTTGTAGAGAATTCGATTAATATGGAAATCCGGATATGCGAGAATTTAGTCTGAAGAATGTTAAAATTTATCCACTATGAAAGACTAACGAGAACTGTGGTCTAAATTTTGTTCCAAAACTATTAGAGCGAAAAAATGGCTAAAAGAAACATCACGGTATTATGTAAATGCATATGCCTGTAAATATGAAATTTATAATTCCGGCTATATATTTTATTACTTTTCAATACATGTAAAGAACTTGTACTAGAATATATATATCGAATAAACTATGACGACATAATTCACAATACATACTTCTTACGTATGTTTGTAACTGTTTTATATAAGTTGAGTTATGCTTTCCGTGTTAGTTATTTGAAATGCTTTTTTTTCTGTTTACAGTTTTTAATTTTACCATTTGATCGCAATATCGTTCAGTTTTTTTGCATATCCTAACTTTTGGGTCACACTTTAAATTTATGTTCCAACAAAGGAATTGATGCCTATTATAAACTTCGTAACAAGTAAAATTATTACCTGTGACAATACACCGAAAAAGAGAACAAGATGCATCGAACCCATACTATTGGCCATTAAAAATTGAATACCTGTTACTTTTGGATCTAATAAATAGCTTCGAAAAGATTTAAAGAAAAAGAATTGTCTTTTTAGAATTACTTTACAGCAAAACTTTTATCATATATTTCATTTCTTGTACTAAGATAGCAAAAGGGAAAATGTAAAAGTCTGAAAACCTTAGAGAAAACGAAAAATATACCTCTTTACTCGCTACTTTTGGCCCAGTAGAAGAAATGTTAGCATAGGATACATTTAAACATTCTTCTCCCATATAATTATATGCTTCATTTCTATTGCGTGAGTCTGGCTATTGTAATTAAGGAGCACACTTGCTCGTAAATTAAAAAAAAAATGTATTCAGATAAAATTCTTAATTTTGTTTTATTAATAAAAACATAGTAAAAATATTTTATAAAAACAAAGAAAATATATTTAAAATTTTATTTACTGCCTTCATGGTTTCTTTCTATGTGATAAACGTCAATAACTAGCCTATGATCTTATAATAAGAAAATTATTTTTAACATATTTTCGGAAATGAATTTCTCTAAAAAAAAAATGTCATCACATATTCACTTTTCAAAATTTTTACATAAATATATAAACTTTGATTCTTATTAGTTTATATTTAAGTTTGTAATTCCGTAAATTGTATTTCCGAAGTTGTTTTGAAAACTTTCGAACATCTTGCTTCATATGTTCATAAGTAATTCTATTAAAAAGGGTTATTTACATAATTTAGAACGTTTACTTTGAAAAATCCCGTAATTAGAACCTATGAAGCAATATTTAAAAAAATGTTGTTAAACATCTAATTAAATAACATGCAGAGTCATATTCTGCGTTAACAAAGTCATAATTTAAAAACTTTCATAATTTCATATGGCTTTTTAAAAACGTTCATAATTTAAATTACGCCATATGAAATTCTGAATTGCTTTTTTTTTAATAGACGTAACTTTTTTTGTAATTGCGTAAAAGCATGTGTATAAAGCTAATGCAGTTGTTCCACGCTGACTCATTCCTGAAAAATTATATACTAATAGATCGCAACAATTTTTTGTGAAATCCACTGATAAACGTTATAATCTATTAGAGCTGGCGCCAGTATAGCGAGAATCTATACATTGTTAAAGATTCATAACAATGTGGAAGTTTCGAGTCCATACAAATATCTTCTATTGACTCTGCTATTACTCTGAGGAAACGTGTCTGTCTCTCTGTCTGTAACTCGATCTTCTCGAACACTATGAAAGATTTTCAAAATCTTTTTTCGCCAGTCAATTAATATGGTTCATCGTACGAACCACTTCGAAGATGATCAAAATCGGTATAGTGGCACGTGCTCTAGTGGTACAATTATGACACCTCTAGAAATTATCAATGCTAAGATATAGTAAGTAATGCATCAAGCATTCGTAATGACAAGCTATACATTGATTATGACTTTATTAAATCATAAGCTATGCATTGATTATGAGTTTATTAAGTACTGTTTTAGCCAATCGATAAACATGTTTGCATTCATGAACCATTTCAAAGCTGGTAGAAATAGATACAATGGCACGTGTTTTAACGGTGAAGATATAGCAAGTAAGGCATCAAACAACTCGTAATGTGAAGATAACAGCGAATATAACATTATTAGGTACGTTTTCGCCAATTGATAAATATGGCTCGAAGATTGTCGAAATTTTTTCAATGGTACATGTTTCAATGATATCATTATAGTACAACTGGAAATTTTCAAAGTCATGTCATGTAATATGTCAAAAAACTTGTAACGACATGCCATGAACGAATATAAAGAGTAATTGATAAGTTCGAAGATAGTCGAATTTGATTCGGTGGTACCTGTGCTAATGAAACCATCATGGAAAACGAACTGGAAATTTTCAATTCTAAGATATATCATTGAATATAAAAAAACTTGTAACGACATGCAATGAACGAATATATAAGTTCGAAGATGGTCGATTTTGATTCAGGGGTACCGTTCTAATGATGCCACAATGGCAGGGGAATATGGGGCAAAAGGGACCACAGCAAGTTTTTTATTGTAAGTGCTGCCAAATGTCAGTGTTTGTAACTATTATGTTCATACTTAATATTCTTTCACTTTCTGTTGTTTCATCCGGTTTGGAAAAGAAGCGACCGCATGCTTCCTTATCGTTTTGGTGACAATCTGAACTAAAGTAAGCATACAACTATTTATTCGTTTCGCTCTTATTACTTATAATAAATTTTAATTAAAAATTCAAAGCATTAACCACGTTTGTTAAGTTTGTTTAAGCTTTCATTTAAGCATTGGTATAATCTTGTAACTTTAAAGGATCCTGTCCTACCACTCCTTTTTTATAAGTTTTGCCTATTTTTTTTTGTTCCTTTTGAGAAAGTGATATGTCAAACATTATTTTTAATTAGTGATAATTTTTTTGTTTTTTGCTTTTACTAGACAATTCTCAGGATTATAAAAAAAACACAAATCGCCAATCTTGGCCTTTAAGGCCGGTTCACATCCGCCGTCTGCGAAAACGCGACGTCTCTTAAAAACGTACCAAAATCGCCTCGCCTGAAAGTCGGGACGCCAGAAAATCGGAGGTAGTTCACAATTAACTTCTTTTAAGGCGATTGTCATGCGTCCTTATTTGTGAATGGCTGAAGAATGAATCAATCATGCGGACGGCAAGTTGCTGTATTGTTTTTTGGTTTTTTTTCGACATTATTAAAGAGTAAAAATTGAAATGTGCAACTATAAATTGACTCCGCTCTCTGACTGGTGGGGAACACAATTAGGTTTAGCTTCTTTCCTTTTACGAATGCAAGATTATAAAAATAAACAACGGTCTGTAAATTAAGGTGGTCGTTGAACTAGGCAAAAAAACAGGGTTAATGACTTGTTCTGCCACTGGTGGTATCCAGTCTGATAGGGTCCTAATTTTATTCGTATTTCTATCGTCAGCAAATAAAATTTATTTATTTGGCCTTACTTATTGAACGTGGTTTAAAATAACTGATAAAATATATTAAATGCTGGTTTTAAACATTGCGAATAGCTGCTAATCGGACCCGATGAGAATGTTCGCCCTCTATAGTGATCTTTTTCATTAATCTGATACACCAATGGTGGGATGGAATAGTTCAACGACCACCTTAATTTACAGATCATGAAATAAACTTTTAAGCTTCCGGAGCAGTGATTTTCTAAATACAGTTTGATACAATTATTATAATTTTAAATTTGTGTTAAAAATTAAAAAAAAAAATATTAGCACTTGCATTCTTGAACTACAATAAATTTAGATTAAATAACAGATCATGGCCGTACCCAGAATGTGTGGATATTATTTCAGGGGAGGGAAGGAGGCTGAAGGGGGTTGGCTCAATTCTTCTAACAGCATTAGTTGGCAAGGTGGTCAATTTCGGGAGCTGCAGCTCTTCCCCCCCCCCCCCCGCTCCTGGGTACGGCCATGTAACAGATCAGAAACTATCTATATAAGTTTAAAGGATTCAGCAAAAATTTGAAAACATAACTTTAACATTTTTTATAAGTTTTTCATTCAAAATTAGAGATTTTAAAAAAAGATTTAGTATTCTTCGATTTTCCTGCTGATCTAATCAGCATAGACCAATCGGTGCTGGGTCAGCTTTTTTATTAGCAGGTTCCTTTTGTGGTTAGCTCTGATTGCACTTAATTAGCAAAAAATATGTTAAACAACTTTTTCCCGGGAATTGGCACAATATTAAAACAGGGTGAAATAACAAAGGCAAATTACCAGAAAAAATAATAAAGGGAAAAATGTGGATAATAGTATTAAGAATAAAGAAATAAAAACACTCTTTGCCACAACAGAAATAAATTTGGAAAAATACGACCTACAATAAATTTGCAAAAATAAAATTCAGGTCGTATTTTTCCAAATTTATTTCTGTTGTGGTCAAAGAGTGTTTTTATTTCTTTATTCTTAAAAAAATATGTTCTTCAGTGATTTTATTCAATCTTGATGAACAAGGTGAACATGAAAAAACATTTTACAATTCATTTAATTAATAATTTCGTAATTAAACCAAGCCTTTTTATTGTTACAGTACCGTATTTACAATAATTATATACCTACTACATTTAAATTCTCCCCCCCCCCCCCCCCCAGAGTCAGCTAAAAAATTACTTAAGTGAGAGTTCATTTTTTGGATTTAATGATTGTGCTAAAGGGAGGGAATATTCTTTTTGATATTTTTGAAAAAGAAGCACAGGAACGCAATTTGTCTCTATCTCATTATTTCTCTAAAACACCGAAGTGAACTAGAGAGCACAATTAATTAATTAATAAAAAGGGTGAAACAAGTATGCTCTCATATATACATACCGAGATATATTAAAATTAGTAGAAACAAATGGAAAATAATAAATATCCAAAAAATATTTTTAATCAAGTAAAAATTAGAAGTTTCCAGAATAGCAAAATGTATTATGATTATATGTGTTGTAAATAGTATATTCTTTCGCCAAAGGAGTGAGCAGCGACGTATATGTTTTTTTAGCACGCCGTAATCATTAATTTGTGGCACGAGATAGGGAGCCAACGAAGTAGAGAGCGCAATAAATTCTTCGTCTGGTCGTATTTCAACAAGTTAATGTATATGCTGAAATGCAATGGCGGATTAACGGGCAGCATCCAGAGACAAATGAAAGTAAGAGACTGGCAGTGCCCTATTCATTTCGCTGAGCGCTACTGGTGTCACCAGAAGTGCAGCAGTCGCCCTGTTATGAATGGCAAAAACCTAAGGCGGCCTATGTTCTCAATGTAATTTCAGCTGTTTTTGTAGATGATTTCAGGAGGTATTAGTAAGCCTAACCTGTTGACTGAATTTTTTAAATAAACTTAATTGCATTAACTAACGATAACGTATACTTTTAATGACTTTCAATAGCTGATTCAATGCCTTACGAATTTTTAAAAGAGCACGTACAACTCGCAACTCCTATCGTTATATCGGAGGCTTAGCCACAGACAAATGAAAGCATAGATGAAGAAAAATGAAAAAGCAAAGTTATTTCTTCATCCATGGTGAAAGTAAATGAAACTAGAGGAAGGATGAATTTATTTTTTCAGTCTTAACTGATTATTAAAAAAGTTGATTATTGTAACTTAATCAATTTTTAATACCTAGCAAAGAATTTCATTTGTATTGTTAAATAAAAAGTAAATTTGAAGCCTCTTCATATAGCATTACCAGTGAGTTTCGAAAATAGCTTCAGTTGCACAAAAAATTTAAATTCGTTTATTCTTTATTGATTTTTAAATATAATAATCGGAAAGAGTAGGGATCATAATACTGTTCTTACTAACGAAGTGAGTGGTGGCTTTACAGTATAAAAGGTGGACAACAGAATTAT
>JAHWFO010036992.1:0-11475 GCA_023313115.1 Rhysida immarginata
CGACCGCTAGACTACACAAAGTGATGAATGGCCAATTTTTGCTTCAAGACATCGAAAGAAGAAAGGAAATTGCAACAATATCAAGTGTACATCTAAGGTAAGATTACGTGAGTAAAAAATTATTTAGACTAGAAGGCATCCTTGGAGAGGTCCATCCATTGTGAGCCTTTAAAAAAAATTTTTGCGGTAAAGCAAGTCCCGGTATATCACCTAGAATGGATTTTTTCAGTGAAGAGGTAAATTCCTGTCTTTTGGATTTTTCTTAGAATGAATAGTCCCTTCGCTCTATATTGTAGTGATTGAGTTATTATTTAACCAATTTGGAGGTTTATTTTAGCTTTTTGAGGTTGTTCTGTTTACCTACAAGCGTAATTATCTCGGTCAACGCCGGCTCCTCTGCAAGTTTAAAATAAGAAGCATTTTTTCCTCAGTAACGTGGTAAAATCGAATAAACAAGGAATGAAAAAAATACTTAGATATAGAGGATATTATCTAAATTTGTTTTATTATAATTGATATAAACCATTTGAAATATTTAACGTTTTTTTTTTCAATATTAAGATTATAAAGAATAGTTGAATAGGACTGTTTAAAAACGAGATAGATTAAGTGAACATCTGGAATTCCTTATTTGACATTTAAATGATGCTTGAAGTCATAACATCGAGGTATTCAAATTCAATCTTAATCTCGGTAATTAATTTCTGGGGTATGAATGGATTTTTTCTTTATTGGTAAATCTACAACTATAGGTTTTTATACTGTTATATATTTCAAAAATATCTCTTATTATTATGCGTATTATTATGTAACCTTTTTGTGTTTTTCCCCTTAAAATTTCAATGTTTATTTTCCTGGAAAAAAAAAAAAGATTCAGGAAATTTCGAGACCATGCTTCCAAACCAAAAACGAATTTAAGTTCGCAGCCAGAAGGATAACCTTAGGACTCCCGTTATAAATTCTTGAGCTCTACGAAACTAAAGAAAGAAAACATTTTTGCATTTCTGATAGCCTTTGGATACTAAGGATTTTCGGTTGCTTTCAAAGGATTGCTTGAAGTAAAAAAATGAACATGATTAACACTGGATAAAAGATTTTTTGAAAAGATTTTTATGTTTACGTTTCATTGATTTAATTTTTGCATACGATTTTAGCGAGTGGTTATTTCGTGAAATCGTTCTTTTTTATATTTTCTCAACGATTGAAATAAGCTCACCAGAAAAAATTAGTCACTCAAGGGGTTTTTGTCTGGGTGCGTAGGCTTTCCAGTATTTAGCTATTCGTACACTCTGTATCGAAGTTGGCTTGAGAAAAAGCGGGCCCCGATGCAAAGTCGTCCTCCAGCCGTCCATAAATAAATAATTGAGGTAAGTGACAACACTTTGGCACAGGAAAGCAATTGTATTAACCTTTGTCAGCAAATTACTCCGTAGATAATGTATTGGCTAATATTAACAGATAGACGACACGTAATAAATAAATATCATTATAATAAATATTTAGCATGGGTCGAAAGAAATACATCATGAGTGGCAGAAGGGTATGATTACTAAAGGACACGGTGTATCGGAAGTAGTCAATTTGCAAATGCATCAACAAGGACCATGCCTCCAGTCTACAAGCTATATTAGTCTGCAAACGGAACCATTCGTCGTCGTCATAAATTCTGTTCGGCGAAGGATGCTGACAGACAGGGACCGCCGACGTGTTGCAAGTATTGCACAGATTCGCTTCCAAACCAAGCAAAGATTTGATAATTGCTACAAACTGTCAATGCAGGTTCACAACAACAGGTTTCGGAGAGCACACTTTGAAGGAATTTCATTCAATGGGTATTTGGCTAGAGAACCCATTCTGCTCGGGGGAGAACGTATGCTGAACGTTGCACGCACACACAAAAAAAGCGCGATCATAGTGATCCAAAAGCCATCACCACTGTAGATGATTGGAGAAGCATTATCTGGTCATTCGAGTCTGGTATTTGTTTGTACTCGAATGATTCGAGATGGTAAACTTGGAGTGGCTCCAACAAAGTGGTGGATATGTAATGTTTTAGGGGTGATTTACATAAAAAGAATTGGGCACTTTGTGTGAAGTTAGTGTACGCATGAACAGATTCGATATTACTCATCTTCTAGACGACGTCGTAATATTGGTTTCAGTGCAACATCTCAACGCTAACCACCAGTTTGCCGCGTGCGCAGGGCACTGATGTGCGATTGGCTAGATGAACATTCCTCTACGTTCACGTACGGGGATACGCGTGAAAAATCCCCGGACTTGATATACATCGAGAAGCTGTGGTATCGATTAGAACGGAAAATGAAACATCTTTAAAGTCATCCTATCCGTCTGGGCGAACTCGGAATCAGTTGGCATCATGACTGGAGATTGAACCGCATTACATTCAGATCATGCTAAAATAGCTGCGACCCGATTTGCAGTCTTAATTCAAGTGAAAAAAGGGTTACTTGCTATTATTCAGCGGTTGACTGATTATTTATTTGTCTGGTGAGGTTATAAGATTCTGCGACTGTGCTCATGGTTCGATAACAAACAGATATAAAAGAGAATACTATTTTATTTTTAAGTATCGATGTTATTTATGGACATCTTTTTTAACGATTGTCATGAAAATCTTTTTTCACTGTTATCATCAAAATTCTTTGAGATTAGAAGAGAAAGCTAATGATAATACGCGTAATATCTAGTCTTATTCTATGAACGCAGACGGAAAAGTTGCTGTGGAAAGTTTCTTCAAGCCTGCAAATTTGAAAATGTCACCAATTAGCCTTATTATACTATCTAAAAACTTCAGATTCTAAAATATGAGAAACTTACTTTCAGCCACATGCCATGAATTAAATGCATGATTAATGTCGGTATGATGTTCTTTAAGAAATTTTCTTATTTGAATATGCCCGTCAGTTATCAATGCTACAAGAGAACAAGTAATGTAGGCATCACTACATTCCATCAAACCTTCTTTCTACATATGCATACTAAATTGCACTTCATTACTCTGGAACACTGATTATTTAATGAAATTAACGGGGCAAATAAGTAATTGTCTGGCAATCAAACCAATTCCTAATAGGTTTGACCGAATAATTATCTACATCCATACGGTAATTACCTGGACCACTTCAACTGCAATGACCTTATTGGTTTCATATCTAACAGTGAATATGTTCCATATTTTACAGAATATCCAGGAGAATCTATTATTATTATTACTAGAAGAAGTACCCGGCGTTGCCCGGGATAATTACACGTGTAGGTAAACAGAACAATCTCATAAAATTAAATTATAATTCCCAATTGGTTAAATAATAACTCAATACAACACAGAGCAAAGGGACTATCCATGTATGCCGCTGCTAGTCTAAATAATTTCTTAGTCATGTAATCTTACTTTAGATGGTCCTCTTGATGTTGTTGCAATTCCCACTCTCGGTGTCTTGAAGCAAAACTTGGCCGTTCATCTCTTTGTGTAGTCTAGTGGTCGCCGATTCTTCTATTTACCTGCTCACCATTTGCTCATATAGCAAGGAGTCTTCCCCTATCTTCTATCCTCTCTTTCTCAATTCTGATAACTCTCGATTATCTCCAGTTACTGATCATTTTAAAGATTTTCAAGAAATTATTAAGTCCTAAAAACTCTCTTTTCTAAAAAAAACCCCTGAATAACAGGAATTCTATGCATTGTTCTAATCTTATCTATATACAAAGGTACCCGGCGTTGCCCGGGATAATTACACTTAGATGTAAACAGAACAATCTCAAAAAATTAAATTAAATTTTGCAATATCTTAAAAATAAACACATGAAAATGCTTAGAATTAATACAGTAAAAATTCTTAATGAAAATTTCGAAAAAAATCTTTTTAAAGGCTCACAATGGTGCTGGACCTCTCCAAGGATGCCACTGCTAGTCTAAATAATTTCTTACTCACGTAATCTTACCTCAGATGTATACTTAGTGTTGTTGCAATTTCCACTCTTCTCTCGATGTGTTGAAGCAAAATTTGGCCATTCATCACTTTGTGCAGTCTAGCGGTCGCGGAATCTTCTATTTACTTGCTTCCCATTTGCTCAATACATCACGGAGCTAAAGGAGTGCTTCCTCTCTCGTCTTTCCACTCTAGATTATTATTATTATTATTATTATTATTATTATTAGTATTTATAAAGAGCTGGTCACTTAACTGGAAACGATATTTTAACAAGGCAGCTTATAATATATTGACGGCATTATGTATTAACGGCAAAATATAGTAGTCTTGAAGCCTCTGAAATGATGTTTTTCCCAAAGACCTGTACTTCTGCTTTTTTTAACATCTTCAACACTTCTGAAAGTGAAGTCCATCAAAGAAAATACTGGATGCCAATATCAAATTCCCTTTTGGTCGTTTATTCTTTAATGTTCATATCTAGTATCCCGGTAAGTAAATAGAAATAAAGAGGCCCAAGAAGTGATACGGAAATTTAATGCCTAAGGCGTTTCGAATGTTTTCATCATCGGAGGCTATCCTGTCACAAATTGAAGCTGGGAAAACGCATTCCTTATATAATCCAAATGGACGGCGGACCTAGTCGAGAGCTTCTTAAAGCGCCGACCTATTGGGAGGCTCTTCTGCTCTGCTGCTTGTCTTCTAACCCAATCAGGAAATCAATTATGCCGTCCCTAGTGATGGGACGATAATACTTTTTCACAATCGATAGTGCTATCGACTGTTGAGTTTAATAGCGAATGATTAATCGATATTTCGAACTGACACTATCGATACTCTCATGCTAAATTTATACGCAGTTAATGAATGATTGGTTATATAAAGAAGTTTTGTGTTCAGAATTATTTATTACAATTCCCTTATTCCAGACATCAATCATTTTACAAATCGTTACATATGCATCTATTAATCCATAATTAATACAAATACAATGCAATATCGTAAGCATATAAATATCAATTGTCAAATCCGAAAAAGGGAAATAGTAGAGAAAACAAAATCAACGAGGATTTGGCAAAGAAGAAGAGAAGAAGCCGTCCCCTCGACAAAGAGTAGACCTGCCGCAAAAACGGAGAAACAGCGGGAAAAAGACCATTAGTGGATGAGAGAGGCAGATTCGAAAGATGATAGGCGGACGCACGTTGCAGAATCGGCCCAGGATCCACCAAGGAGAAATAAAAGGCGAGGAACGGAAAGGATGAGGGAGAGAGTAACCGAGGATGATCAGATGAAGGTAAGGAAGGAAACCGCTAGGACCAAGGATGCCAGACGTATTCGGACGAGGAGCAATCGTAGCGAACCAGCAAAGGAGAATAGTAAGACTTTGAAATTGGAGAAATCTTTGCCTCGTATTTCTTGTGATATTTCGAAGGATCCCGTTGGAAGACGTGCTCGAGCCCGATACGAAGTCCGAAGCGGTCCGCCTCGCCAAGATTCCTTTCTTCGTGGTACACGAAGTGGTCCCGGACTGAGGGACAAAGTGATACCGCCACGCTTCGGTAATAGACGTCCACGCCGAGGTTATAAAGTATTGTGCCGAGAAAGGAGAGGCCCTACCCTCCCGTGCGCGGAAGATTACCCAAGATGTAATCAAAGACTTTAGACTTGCTTCTAATAATTCTAGAAGACTCTCCATTAACGAGCCCCACGTTCCTGATGCGTCAACGACGATAGCTTCGAGCGATATCGAGCCGTTTAGCCTTTTTAGCTGTATTCGCCGAGTCACCTTGCGGAGCATCAAGCCAGAAGAGCGCCAACGAGGAACCCGGCATTCCGTCCCGCTCACGCCCCGTCGTGTGTTTAAGTGACGTTGCGGAGAGCCTCTCCATATTCCAAAACGAATACGATTTTCTCCCGAGGAGGTTGGAGACATTGGAAGTTGCCTTCCCCTGCAGCAGCATAGCCGGCAGTAGCGTTGGGCGCCCACGCGATTGTCCGCGCTTGGACGTTGGAGCAGCTTCCCTTGGTAATATTAGTATCGTATCGTTAATAGTGTGCCATTACTCTGTGACTCCATTGACTAGAGAACTTACTTGTGTCGCCATTGTTCTATTCCATACAGCCTTCTCCTCCCGGTCGACTTACCCAGAGCGATTGCCGCTATCCGAAATTGCGGTACCTCGGGGATCAAGTATTCATTCCGCGTGGTCGGACGCCATCTTGCAGCGACTTACCTCGAAGCCATTTCTCACCGGCGACGACCCTGCAAGACTTGGATATAATACGACCCAAGCGAATACGAACCCTTCACCCCAAGAAGAGACAGCAAGCGACTTGGACTGACGTCAGATTTGCTGTATTTATTTATTGAATCAAGATCTCTTGCTAGTTGTCACGATTTGTATTATATCTTTCCAATTTAATTAAAATTGTTATCTCATATTCATCCCCTCGTCCCGCTCTGTTCATTTACACAAAAATCCCTGACATCAATACATACCAAACAGATATTAAATGCAATTCTCATTCCAAAATTCTCAGTCGGGTACAAGCGGCTGAAATGAGATTTCTGAGAGGCGTGGCAGGTATTATCCTACTGGATAGAGTGCACAGCAGTACAATAACGGAGTCTTTAAGTGTTGAGCCGCTACTTCTTTGCATTGAGAGATCTCAGTTGCGTTGGTATGGCCACGTGATACGGATGCCGCAAACTGGTCTTCCTAGGCAGTTGTTATTTTCCAAGCCGGTGGGTAAGAGACCAAGGGATCGGCCTAGAACCAGGTGGCTAGACTACATGGAGAATCTGGGTTCGAGTCGCTTGGGTATTACCAGGGAGGACATGCGCTTGATGGCGAAAGATCGCGACCGCTGGAGATCCTCCATAGGGCTGCTGCCCCCGCGACCCTAACGGATAAGCGGGTTTGAAAAGTAAGTAAGTAAATTTGTTCACGTTTTTAGGATCAATTCTGCTACGTTTTTTTATTTATAAACATTCCCGCCTTTGAAAATACTCTTTCGGATAGTACTGAGGTAACATGAAAAGTAAAATATTTAAGCGTGATTTTTCCCAGTACGTATAGGAAATTCTGCCGCATACTTTTTCCGAAAAGGTATAGGATCCACAGGTCGAAACAGGCTCTGCACAGCATCGCGTTTTAAATTACTTGTTTATTAATTCCAAGCGATCCACGACCTGAAAATCACTAATTTTAAAATGAATAGAGCAGATCCTGTTGCTTTTGCTAGGAATCCATTTCTCTCTCTCCGACAAAATTTATCCATTGCTTTTTTCTTACTTCACAGCAGGAAAACTGCGAAACGTTAAACTTTTATCATTATCATAAAATTACGATTATAAACGTGGGGGAAAATTTTCTAAATACCAGAAAGTTACTTCTCCTAATGTAAATTTCATCAATTTAAATCTCACATAAAAATAAATTAAAAAAGAAAAGGAGTAAGAAATAAATAACCATGAATTAATTTAATGAGTCTAAAAACTCCAAAAACATTAAACAATCGTCTCTGTTAACCGCACTAGGAAACGTGGGGGCGGTCTTTGTATTTATATTTTGCGAACTTTGGGATATTCTGTTTTATCTCAATTCACTGGAATTACCGAAGATTATGAAACGATTAAAGATTAACGATAATCATTAATAACAAATATATTATCAGGACAGTTTATCGTCCACCCTCCGGGTTGATATCCAAGTTTTGTTCTTATTTAGCTTCTAAATTGATTGAGTTACAGCATCTCGGTAATCCTTTAACATTAATAGGAGACTTTAATATCGATTTAAGCTCCCCATCTCCTAGTTTGAACCTTTTTTTAGATCCTATTTTACGCTCAGGTTTATTGTTAACGGCCCCTTATTATACGCACTTTTCGTCCCCTCACGGGACTTACTCAGCAATTGATGCTTGCTTCACTACATTAAATTTCAATTTAGCGGGTCCATTGATATGTTAGTCTCTGACCATTTCTTTCTATTAACAATTCTTGATTCGAGCACTTTGGTGTTTCAACATCCAAGTACCATTCGTAAGCGTGTAATCTCCAATCACAGGCTTCAGATTTTTGAATCTTATTTAACTCTAACTAATTGGGTCTCTTTATTACCTGAAGCCTTCGATACTAATAGGCTGTTTGATATTTTTTTAAAGCATGTTAGCGACGGATGTGATCGCCATCTTCCCTTCAAACGTGTTTTTAACGGACGTAATCCTGGCTACGTAGCTCGGAAACCATGGATTACTCCTCATATTCTGACAGCTATAAAGAAAAAGAACAATTATTATTATGTGAAAGCTCGGCGTGTCCCAACTACTGTAAAAGCGCAGTTTAGGAAGGGTGTCCCAAGCATACCTATTTTGAAAGGTTGTTTGCACGCCTCCACTCAAGAAAAGACAAATGGAACCTTTTAAACAAATTATCGTCCGGTTCTCGTTCCCTTCGGTCCCCATTTGCACACTCAGATCAGATATCTAGCTCGGTTCTTACTGATTTTCTACAAGTGCTATTACCAGGAAATGATCGATTGAGTGATCATTCTAATGTCTCGTATGATATTTCGCCCGCTAAACTAGCCCCAAGCTTCTTCGCCGCTCCTACGACCGCCGAAGAGATTAGTAAAACCATTATTCGTTTAAAGTCGTCAGCGACCCTCGATCCACTTGGGATTCCTCCAGATGCTGTGATTTTCTTACATCAAGAGCTTTCGCATCCTCTTGCTTTTCTATTCAAGAAGACGTTATCGACTGGGATTTTCCCTGAAGTGTTAAAAATAGCCAGAGTACAAAAGGCGAACCATCTGATTATTTGAATTACCGTCCAATTACAGCACTACCGATATTTGCAAAAAGTTTTGAGAAACTTTTTTACCAACGTCTCTCGCAATTTGTATACGACAACGCGTTTATTACTCCCTGCCAACACGGGTTTGTACCAAAAAGAAACGTAGAAACCGCATGTCATGAATTTATAGAATTCACTTCGCGCGAAATGGCTTCTAACAGTTAGGTTGCAGCTGTTTACGTTGACTTTGCGAAAGCTTTTGATTCGGTACCCGTTGACTTGCTTTTATATAAATTATCAAATTTTTATGGTATACGTGGGCTCCCTTTAGAGTGGCTAAAGAGTTTTCTTATCAATAGAACTGATTTTCTCATCTACTCAGAAATATCCTCACATTTCCTAACTAGGAACTTAGGAGTGCCCCAGGGCTCAATTCTTTCACCTTTACTATACTCTCTGTTTATAAATGACTAGAAGAGGTACCCGGCGTTGCCCGGGATAACTACACTTGCACAAACTTTTCCTTTCATTGTTAGTCATGAGATATTGATTGTTGGTTCATGCAGAGCGTTTGTGAATTGCGTGTTGATACCATTGTTGATACCTATTGTTGTACAAACTTTGCCTTGCATTGTTGGTCATGAGATATTTCTCATTAATATGCCCTGCCATAACCATGAATATCGATTTTTTTATCGATATTTAATATTTTTCCGAAATCTGAGGTAGACAGTGACCTTCCTCATGCTTTGAAGGTCATGTATGCGAAATTTTATCATGAATATCTTAAATTTGCAAAAAAATCTTTTTAAAGGCTCACAATGGCTGGACCTTTCCAAGGATGCCACTGCTAGTTTAAATAATTTCTTAGTCACGTAATCTTACCTCAGATGTATACTTAGTGTTGTTGCAATTTCCACTCTTCTCTCGATGTGTTGAAGCAAAACTTGGCCATTCATCACTTTGTGCAGTCTAGCGGTCGCCGATTCTTCTATTTACTTGCTTCCCATTTGCTCAATACATCACGGAGTTAAAGGAGTGCTTCCTCTGTCGTCTTTCCACTCTTTCTCAATAGTCTGCTAACTCTCCATTATCTCCAGTTACTGATCATTTTTAAAGATTTTCAAGAAATTGTTAAGTACTAAGAACTCTCTTTTCTAAGAAAAGCCTGAATAACAGGAATTCTATGCATTGTTACAAATTGAAACTTATCCATATTACATCATCATTTTATGTTCATTGTTATAATTCTTGGAAAGATTGCTTTAATATTACATCATCATTCTGTGCTCATTGTTATTGGTGAATTGCGCGTTGATACCATTGTTGATGCGAACACAATGGGCCTATTGTTGCACAAACTTTGCCTTGCATTGTTGGTCATGAGATATATATTGTTGGTTCATGCAGTGTGTTTGTGAATTGCGTGCCGATACCATTGTTGATACCTATTGTTGTACAAACTATGCCTTGCATTGTTGGTCATGAGATATTTCTCATTAATATGCCTTGCCATAACCTGAATATCGATTTTTTATCGATATTTATTATTTTTCCGAAATCTGAGGTAGACAGTGACCTTCCCCATGCTTCGAGGGTCAAGTATGCGAAATTTCATCAAGATCGGAATAAAACTGTAGATTTGTATAAAAAACATACAAACAGACCCACCCACCCACACACAAACATCCTTCTTTATATATATAGATAGATTTTCCCCTGGCTTTATCATCTAGTATTCCCTTTCGAATAATCTTTTATGCTGATGACGTAGCGCTTCTTGCTGCAAGCCAAGTTGTTGACCTAATGATTTCTACGCTTAACATCGTGCTTAAAGAATTGAAGGTCTGGTCTGGTAAAAATTCGATGCAAGTAAACTCGGAAAAAACAAAAACCATGGTCTTCTATCAGAGGAATAAACGTGGAGTACCTTACTCTCTACCTTTGTATTATGAGGGTAATTTATTGTCCACAGTATCCTCATTTAAATATTTAAGTCTTATTATTTCCCACGATCTTAACTGGAACCAGCCCATTGATTCTTTATTAATTAATTTGAACACAAAACAAGGCATTATCTCTAGATTATACTATTTGCCTCCTAAAATTCTTTTGTTATTATACAGGGTGATTTACATCGAATGTAAAATACTTAAAGGGGGTATTATAGAGGTTAAGTTAAACACAAAACGTCCTATGAACATGGGTTCAAATATGAACGATAACTGAGATATGAACAGAAATAAAAATGCCGCCACCAAGATCAACAAGTTAATAACTCAGGTTCTGTAAAGCCTAGATTAATGCAATTTGGGGGAATAACAAGGTACATAAGACTGTGTATACCGTTAAAATTTGATTGAATTCCAACGAGAAGTTTCCGAGTTACACAGTCAAAATTGTGACAAGTGCTAGTTAGTACTCACAAGTGAACACGTACGTATTATGATGTTGAATGAGTAACTTGGAAACTTCTTGTTAGAATTAGATCAAATTTTAAAGGTATACACAGTCTTATGTACTCTGTTATTCCTCCAAATTTCATTAATCTAGGCTTTACAGAATCTGAGTTATTATAACTTGTTGATCTTGGTGGCGGCATTTTTATTTCTGTTCATATCTCAGTTATCGTTCATATTTGAACCCATGTTCATAGGACGTTTTGTGTTTATCTTAACCTCTATAATACCCCCTTTAAGTATTTTACATCGAATGTAAAATACT
>JAHWFO010036994.1:0-16142 GCA_023313115.1 Rhysida immarginata
GTACGGACTGGGCCAGCTCGTTCCTGTGCAAGGAATCATGAACTCCGGCCGTTATCTGAATGTTTTGGACAACTGTGCACTTCCAACGTTGTGGCAATTTTTCGGAAACGGGCCATTTCTCTACCGACACGACAATGCTCCGTGCCACAAAGCGAGGCGTGTACAGCAGTGGTTTACGGACTCAGGGGTCGAAGAAATGGGTTGGCCGGCACAAAGTCCTGACCTCAATCCTATAGAGAGTCTGTGGGATGAATTGGAAAGACGCTTGCGGGCCAGATCACATCGGCCAACTTCTGTACCTGAACTGATTCTTGCTCTTCGGGAGGAATGGGGGAACATTCCGGAAAGTACCTACCAACATTTGGTGGAAAGTTTTCCCTGAAGGGTGGAAGCTGTGATTCGGGCAAAGGGATGTGCAACGCCCTATTGATTTCCATGAAATCGTGGCTAGAGTGCAAACGTGCATGTGTCCGGATATTTGTGATCATATAGTGTATCAACAGAGTTGTGAAACAAATTGTCTTATATGTTGAAGAATATAAACCTGCTCTACCCCTTTAAGTGAAATGATCTTGCCCAAAGTGTTTTCTAATTTGCATAGCCATTATTTCTTTAGTGTTTCTAATATTTTGTGACAAGAAAATACGTTCCAGATTCAGAAAGTGACGGACCACATCTTTAAATAAATAAATATTTAATTAAAAGTGTGTCATAATTTCACTATAGTTCATTTCTTATTATTATTCATCTTACGAGCTGTTTTAAAAATAAATAACACTAGAAACACTAAAATAATATCATGGTTCTAATTTTGTGTGTCGAAGCTTATTTAACAGGTGCTCAATACTTTTCTGACTTCTGAAAAAAAATCTGAATTTCTAAGAAATGTTTTTCCTGTTGCTATAATTATTATTGTAATGCTACTATTGATTTTATTTTTTCATGTAATTATAATTAATAATAATATTTATATAAATAATAAAACGTGAATAAATGAATGGTCGCAAGGTTGCACGCTTTCTCTTCCCTGTACGAGTAGTCAAGTCCCTACTACCTGATTCCCGCTGCTTGGGGTTCAAGCTTTAAAAATTAATATCTTCAAAACGAAGCAAAACACAGTTTTGAATTTTTTGTATTGTTTTTATGAAACTATGTGGAAGACGATAATAATTTTTTAATGAAAAAAAAAATACCCACCATTTGAGAAATTTGCATAAATAAAATATACGAGGGCTGTAAATTAAGTAATGGCAACATAGGTATAAATCAATTTTTAATGAACTTACAAGTACAATTGCATTACATTCCTTCTATGTAATCACCAGCAAAGCTTATAACCTTTTGCCAAATGTCGGGAAGCCATTGTAGACCAGTGGCATGGTGTTGATTGTTGATGTGAGCGACCGAAGCGCCCTACTGCGTGGAGTACAGATGAAACTTCATGAAATCGGTGACCTCGGAGGGATTCCTTCAATTTCGGAAACAGATCGAAGTCACAAGGACTCATGTCGGGTGAGTAGGGACGGTGTTCCAGGATTTCCCACTGCCACCGTCGCAATAGAAGAGTGACTTTGTTTGCGACATGGCAACGAGCGTTGTCATGCAACACGATAGGGAGATTGTTGTGCAATAAACGTGGACGTTTGCGCCGCATAGCCGGACGCAGATGGTGCTGTAGAAATCGGCAATAGTAATCTGCGTTGACAGTTTGTCCTTCAGGTACAGCATGTGTAAGAATCACACCGTCCCAGTCGTATGCCACAATCAGCATAACTTTCACCCGACTGGGTTCCTTGTCGAAATTTCTGTGGACGTGGCGAACCTTGGATATCAAAAAAAATTTATTTCCTTGCATTTTCACTATGAATTCAATGTAATTTTCCTGCTATCTCAAAACATTTTATCGTAAAACCTCGCTGTGTCGAATTTTGACTTTGCGTGCCAGCGAAATGCAAAGCATTTAATACATTAATTGACGCCATTCATTTGATTGACGCTTTAATTCAGGCTGATAGGCTCGTGCCCATGTCTCATCAATGGCGACAATACGCTGCAGAAATGCGTCTCCTTCATTGCGGTATCTCTCCAAGTGGGTGCCAGCCAGTGCATACCGGTGCCATTTCTGTACTTCGGTTAGTCGATGTGGAACCCAGCGGGAAGCAATTTTCCTCATGTTGAGAGATTTCTTCATTATGCACCACACCGTTTGATGACTCAGACCAACCTCTAAGGATAATTCTCGGACAGTCCATCGGCGGTCTATGGTGAGGAGACCGCTCAGGATGTCAATCTGCTCTTGAGGAATGGAGGGCCGACCTGTGCGTTGCAAATCCGCAGTCTCATTCCGACCCGAACGAAATGCTTGAACCCATCGTGCTACTGTCCTATACGGTAAAGCATTTGTGCCACAGGCTTCCACTAATCCTCGATAGCATTCTGTTGCACTTTTGCCACGGGCAATCTCGATTTTAAGCTACGACCGCTGATCATCTTTTGAAAACATGCTTTAGAGCGATGGAAACGAAACTCCTCACTTTAACGCCACACAACAACTACCCTTCTAAGCAGATCGACTATTTTTTGCACTCTACACATCGACAACAGCGCCACCTCACCGCTCCCATATCCTATTTGCGCATGCCCGCCCTTCTGCGAGTTTCAAGGTTAAGTTGCCACTATTTAATTTACAGCCCTCGTATTTATTAAATTCAAATATTTGCACGTGCGTAATACAATTTTAAAAATTCCATATAGAATCTGCAGTTAAAGAGCTTTCATATGCCACCAATCACATCTTTCTAAGTAAAAATACAACCGAAGTTACAGTACTTCAGAGATAAGACCCCTCCCACTCAAATTTCGAAAATTTTAAATGTCCGTAACTTCCATAAAAATGAAAAAAAAATTAATAATATTTGGCATTCATTACCAACTCCTTAGGGCGATTGTATATACCTAATTTCATTAAAATCCGAGAGGTCAGTGCCAATGCCTGCCTGAACTGATGTGGAATGACCCAATTAGAGACTACAAAACGTTGTACGAGGTCTGTTCAAAAATTACGTAGACTGATTGAATTGCGCGGGCCCTGTTGGTCCCAATCAAAATCGCTTGGTGTCGCCATCTTCTGACAGATCCGCTGATTACAAGGCAGTTTTTTGATTGCAAATATCAGTATTGGTTGATTAGCTACGCGGTTGTTTGTGAAGTGTGTTTTTTTTCGTTTGGCGGATTTTTAGAAAGAGTGACTTGAACGAGCAAAGAGTTGCTGTGAAATTTTGTGTTAAACTCGGGAAAACTGCCACTGGACGAGTGGAAAAGGCCAGAAATGTGGACGAGAGGTGACTGGTTGTTTCGTCACGACAACGCTCCAGCCCATTCAGCCCTCAGAACTCGAGAGTTTTTGGCCAAACACTCGATCACTGTTCTTCCTCACCCACCCTACTCACCTGACCTCGCTCCTTGTGACTTCTTCTTGTTTCCCAAACTCAAGAGACCTTTGAAAGGAAGGAGATTTGAGACGATTCCTGATATAAAGGCAAATGCGACGAAGGCGCTGAAGGACATCACAAAAGAAGCGTTCCAGGACTGTTCCCAAAAGTGGAAACACCGTTGGGATAAGTGTGTGCGTCAGGGAGGAGAGTACTTTGAAGGGGACCCAGATGTGTAACTTCTGAATAAAGTATATTTTGTTTTATGACGTCAGTCTACGTATTTTTTGAACAGACCTCGTATTGCACTGAACCCTTAATTGTCATGTTTGTCAAAATTTACCACACTAGCTAGAAAGAGAAAACATTTAATCCAGATATGGATTTCTATTTCCTCCTTGTGGATTAGCGGCTTTCACTTTTAATTTAAAATTTATACGGACAGTTTTGGTCGAAGTCAACCAACATGGTGGCATGCAGATCATTCTCCAGGTTTCTTTTAACTTATTCTTATAAAATACTTACTAACCTTCTGCATTTGTGAATCTATTTTCCAGATTCTTAGATAATGATCCTTTGCCCAAGTGACTAGTTGATAATCCTTTGAGTCTGAAATTTAAGTATATCAATTAGATAAGAAATTAGGTATTGTCGAAAAACATGACTTGCTAGATACTTATAATAAACCATAATCAAGTACCATAATCATGCCGTATATTACAGTACACATTATGTATTCACACATTAAGTACTGTATGAAATATTCATTTGAACTTTACAAAACATTCTACGACAATTTAAGGAGATGAATGCAGCGGCTATTGAAAAGCTTTACTGATTGAAAATTTATTTCACTTTTCATCATTGATGTTACTAATTTATTTAACACGATGCCTATATTGTTCAAGTATTATCAATAAACAGCGGCAAGAGAAGATATAATAAATGAAACGTGATCGCAGTGCATTTTTCGCACATGGTTTCATATTACCGTAATTTTCGGGAGTAACGCCGCGGCGGCTGATACGCCGCACACGCCAAAATTTAACAAAAATGTATCATCCATCACACACGGTCCGTTTTGTATAATCGCGTTTTATAAGAAATTCAATAAACAAACCAAAATTCAATATTTATAAGATATATTTTATTAGTCGAATCCTTCAAAATCCGATGTTTCCGAATCGGAATGAAATAAAGATAAACGGTCGAAAGTCAAAAGTCGTTGGAGAGAGAGAAATACTGGGACATTACACTCGTCGAGATTGAAACCAAATACTGATTGCCATGAAACCAAAAGTGACCCCTTATATATCGCAACAGGTGTCATACAAGCGGGCGTCGATTATTCTGATTGGTTGACCTCTAGCGGGCGTCGATTATTCTAATTGGTTGCCCTCTATTGACGAACGCGAAAATTAGACCAGTTGATCATTAGCCAAATGGCCTCTCTGGGCAAAAAGCCACACTAAAAGCGTGGATTATTCGAAATAATTTATTTCCTGTTGATGACTGATTACACTGCGCGATTTTCGGAAAACACGATGTTTCCGCTGTCCTTCGATGAAAACGTCGATAAAAACCACCGATACTATAAATTCGTCGATGATAAGAGTGCTTTATTATCGAGTGAATCACCCGCTGTCGATGGACGATCACGCTCGATCGTTATCAGAGTGAATTTTTAATCATGTGTAGAATCTATCTATCTTCTCTCTCTTTTTTTTTTTTTTTTTTTTTTTTTTTTTTTTTTTTTTGTAAAATAACCGGTAGTAGCGCCGCGGGGGGGGATAAACCGCACCCCCCGAATTTTTAACTTTTAATAACAGAAACGCCGCGGCGTTACTCCCGAAAATTACGGTAGTTTTTGGGGACGAAAAAATGAGAAAAAAAAGCAAATTAATGTAATGTAATTGTGTATACTGTATACACTGAGTGAGCATATTATTATGACTACCCTGTCAGTATCTCGTTGGGCCACCTTTTGCCTTTAATACTGCAGTGATTCTTCGTGGCATTGATTCCACGAGACGTTGGAAGGTGGTGGGAGGAATCTGACACCATGCCCGATGGATAGCACTGTCTAGTTGTGCTAGATTGGACGGTGGTGGATCCAGCTGTCTGATGGTTTGTTCCCCGACTTCGTCCCACAAATGCTCAATTGCAGCGAGATCTGGGGATTGTGGGGGCCACCGAAGTAAGGTAAAGTCCCCCTCGTGTTCTTGGAATCACTCCTGCACAATACGAGTTCTGTGGCATGGCGCATTGTCTTGCTGGAAGTAGCCATCTCCATTGGGGTAAGCCATCAACACGACAGGATGGACTTGAGCGGCGACGATACGGAGGTATGCTATGCCATCCAGACGTTGTTCGACACGTATTAACGGACCCAACGCATGCCAGGAAAACATTCCCCAGACCATAACACGGCCCGCACCGGCCTGAAGGGTTGTACTCGTGCAGGCGAGGTCCATGCTTTCGTGCTTTTTCCGCCAGATTCTCACGAGGCTATCTGCATGATGTAACTGGAATCGTGACTCGTCAGACCACACGATTTGTTTCCACTGCTCGATAGTCCAATCCTTGTGCTCCTGAGCGAACTGGAGTCGTTTCCGCTTGTTGGCTGCAGACAGCAAAGGTGTGCGGACAGGTCTTTGGCTTCCGTATCCCATGCGATGCAGACAGTGCATTCAGAGACCGTTTTGGAGGACCCCTTATTAAGGTCAGCAGTGATCTGATGTACAGTTGCCCTTCTGTTATCATTTACCAGTCGTAACAGTTTCCGTTCTGTCCGATCATCAACCATCCGCGGGCGGCCACAACACGAACATTCAGACCCCGTCTTCCAGCTAACCGTCCAGTCTTTAAAAAACTTAACGACGGCTGCTCTCAAGCACCCCACGAATGCTCCTGTTTCGCTGATACTCGTTCCATAGCTCTGAGCACCTACAATCATCCCGCGTTCGAAGGCTGTTAAATCGCGTCGTTTACCCATAGTTGAAGAATGGAACACGTCTACTGTTGTCAACGACACTCAGCTTCCCTTTTTATATTGGTCCGGCCTGCTAGCAACATTGTGGCGACGTCCGTGTGCGCATTTGCATAACATGTCAGGTGGTCATAATAATATGTTCACTCAGTATAATGCACTCTAATATTATTTACTTTTAATTTTCATAATTATTTGACTTTGATCATTTCTATGAGATCGTTGCATATCAAATGTCGGATTTCACGGTTTCCACATTTAGTATCAAGTACCCATAACAAAGTTGTACATTCCCAGAGATAAACCTATCAGCGACTAGCTGCCTGAAATTTGCATGTCTTTGATGATATCTAATAGCGTTTGAAACTGAAGCAAAGATAGTCATGACTGCATACGAATTACGTGGGATAATGCATTACGAGTTCAGGTGAATCACACACCTCATCCAACGCCTCTTGAAACATCAATACGGTATATGGTGTAGGCACCATAAATGAATGTACTGTCCAACGTTGGTTCCAAAAATTCTGGGCGGGAGTGACGGACCTGGCAAACGAGCCACACGGCACACTGTCCAACGTGTTGAATGACGCTGATCTGAAGCGATCCGTGGAAGAGGACCCGTCAAAAACTGTTCGGGACCTTGCAGGGGATCAGTAGACACCTTAGGACCATCGGCAAGGTGAAAAAGCAGGACAAACGGATCCCACGTGAACTTACGGAAAACCAAAAAGAGCGTCGGTTGGAGGTGTGTACGGAATTGCTTTTGCACCATGAAAAAGTGGGGATTCTAAATCGCACTGTCACCTGCAACGAGAAGCGGCTCCTATATGACAATAAGAAATGGTCAGCATAGTGGCTGGATGCTGATGAACCCCCGCTACAGTTCCCTAAACCCCCATTGCACCCCAGGAAGCTCATGTTTACAGTTTGGTGGAACATCCGTAGTGTAGTGCATTACGGCTTCCTGCAGTAGGGGGAGGCGATCACCGCTGCGACTTACTGTCGTGAACTGCATCGTATGCACACAAAACTGTGCCAGCAATAACCTAACCGAACCACTCACGTACCGACTACCATCTTTTTCAGAGCCTGGATAATTTTCTCCGGAGGAAAACATTCCTAACCCAAGGAGACGTCGAAAACGCATTCCGGGAGTTTATTGAGTCCCGTGACCATGGATTCTATCAGAGAGGGCTCGAGAAGCTACCAAATCGTTGGCAACAATGTTTGGGTTGCAATGGGGGTTATTTCGAAGGACCTCTGCAATCCGTCATTTGATATGCAACGACCTGATACTTTGACTGTCGTTAAATGAACTTGAATGTTTCCCGTTAAATATCAAAAAAAAATTTAAAAATTTATAAGCTTATCTAAATATTATTTACCTTCAGTTTGTTTCCTCCATGCAAATTCTAGAATAACGTCTGTATGACCAATAAATGTGTGAACAGGTGACAACAAATCACCAATGTTCCACAAAAACAGACTGTTTTCACCACGGGATAATCGTGGCACTTCAACAGTTATCAAACCTTCTCCGAATGGCTGAAAATACCCAATAAAGAAATATTAAATCGCTCTCCAGTACTTTTAAAACTTAACAAATATAAGAGAGACAATGAAATTAAAAAGAATACGCTTATATTAACTTGTAACTAACTATGTAAGCAAATCTTGGAAGTCGAATTTAACCTACTTCCCGAAAAGGTGGAGAGCTGAAATTTGATACACATCAAGCCATATTTTTGTATATGTTTGGGTTTATATTCAATGTGGTCATGCTTTTGTGTAATGAATGTGGAATACCCCAGTGGCAGAAGAACAGCAGAAATTATGGGTGTGTCTAAAAAGTCCGACCGGTCACGACCGGCCAAAGCCCGTCTCGGAGCCACCAGTGACTGACTCGAAATTTTGACTATGTCTCATCGACGCGGGAACGATGCAGGCATATTGTACATAGCTGGCTTATTCATTTTAAATTTTCTCCCGATTCGGATGACCCTCGATTCATAAAGTAACGACCGGTCGCGATGAGCATTTTCATAACGCGACCAGTCGCACTAATCGTGACCGGAATCCAATGCCGGTCGTGCTAATCGTGACCGGAGTCGAACGCCGGTCGCGGTCAGCTGCCTCCTCGTTCAAAGGATTCAGTCCACGTATGATTTACTTCAGAGTCTTGCGAAACATGCTCGGTCAAAGAACCTTGCGAATGATCTCATTCCACGAAACATTTCAGTATTGACGTGTCTCAATGAAATTATTCAAAAGAGTTATGTATTTGAACAAAATCTTTTTTTATTAAACTAAAATCCACACAGGCTAAAATTCACCAACAAAAAATGATTTGTTCATTGAATGAACAAATCAACGGTTATGAACAAACCAAACTACAACACTTAAATGAAAATTCAACTCACTTTTCCACAAAAAGAGTTTTTAATCATCATATATGTATACAGTTCGGCTACTAAGTAGCCATCTTCAGTATGAATCAAATAACAACAAAATCTGTACAGGTATTTATAAGAGAAATAAACCAATCGGAGAGATTATCCAAAAATGTAAGAGTGATAGAAAGCAGCCATGATTGTGGGAAATTAGGAAAATGACGAAAAAACTTAAATCCAAAGAATGTTACTATATAAAAAGATGACAAAAGTATCCGCCTAGTCATTCTAGACAAATGCATGTATGTTAAAGGAGTAAAAGAATTCCTAGAACAAGGACCGTACACCTTACTTACAAATAACCCCTTAACGGTGCGCAGCCTGAAAAAGCCACATATGGCTTCTGTATTGGCTTCAGTGTGAGATGCACGCAGCTCGAAATTTAAAACTCAATAACGTTAAAACTTTTGGCACTTTATCGTCAATTTTTTATACATAATCTAGAAACCTTCCTTTAAATTATCTGTTTAATATTATTCACATGCAAACATCAGAAGTTTAATAAAATAATATTTATAACATGCTGCTCTCATAATGAAGAGCGTTGCAACTCGACAAAATAGCAATGTACCAGGTGGGCAAGAAATAACGTGAGGTGTTCAGAGCTCGCTAGCGGGAATTCTATTAGGCCAAATGCAGTACATTTTGGTGTATATACTTAGTGGAACACATGCAGTTTCAATTTCTGCAAAAAGAAAAAAATAGTACCAAAAATCGCCATAGGGGGTGCTTATTTCAAGAAAACAATGAATACATTTGCATAAGCGTGTTCCGTGTTGAGCAATCATGACAATAAAAAGCAAGGCTGAGGATTTCCCATCATTCATGAACAAATGGCCTGACGATGACGCTTACTCTGCCTGACCGGGCGTTATTAGTCAAGTTGTTTTATCAGAAGAGCGACAATGCAAGTGCTGCCCTTCGTGCATTCTGGCGATTGAAAACGTTACGAAGAGGTCCGATGAGCATAATTAACTCATGGAAAATGATTGAACGATTTGAATCTACCGGAACTCTAGGAGTGCAACCAGGCCAGAGACGCAAACGAATTGGGCAGCAACACGTTGAAGAAGTTGCAACTGCTCTTGTGGAACAGGAGATGACTACTGTGCACACGCAATAGCACGCCAAACAGATATCCCATATTCGACATTAAGGAAAATATTGCATAAGATATTGACATTTTATCCCTATAAACTCACACCTGTTCAACAATTGCTTCCTGGAGATGAACGTACCCGAACTGACTTTTCGTTGAGATTTTTAACACATATGGAAGTGGATGATGCATGGCCATGGCAAATTTTATGGAGTGATGAGACACATTTTTATTTGAATGGTGATATCAATACCCACAACTGCCATATTTGGGCTGGATCAAATCCACATGTGTGTCTGCCAACTCCTATGCATTCACCGAAACTAACAGTATGGTGCGGCTTTACTGCTTCTTTCATCGTCGGCCCATACTTTTTTGAAGAAATCCGTCGCCGTGGACCGGTGACTTGTTCCGTCAATTCTGCCAGGTATGCCGATATGCTTGAGAATTTTGTGATACCACGATTGCAGGAAAAGGGTTGTCTGGATTCTACCATTTTTATGCAGGATGGTGCGCCACCGCACATCGGACGTCAGGTGCAGCAGATCTTGCGAGAACGTTTTTCAGACAACAGAATAATTAGTCGTGCATTTCCCACGGTATGGCCACTCAGGTCGCCTGATCTCAACCCTTGTGATATTTGGTTATGGGGATATTTGAAAAACCTTAAAGGATCAAATAACGTTACATATCAGACTAATTAATGCAGACATGCTGCGAGCTGCCGTAGAAAATGTCGTGTACCGCATGCAGCTATTGGAACAGTACACTGGTGGTCATATTGAAACACATTTGGAATTAAAAATAAAACATTGTTTATTGTTGTTACTAAAGTTGGTTTGTACGGTATTTGTTCATTTGACAATTAGGTATTCATTGATTTCTTGAAATAAGTGCCCCCATGGCGACTTTTGGTACTATTTTTTTTTTTTTTTTTTTGCAGAAATCGAAATTGCATGTTCCACTAAGTATATACACCAAAATATACTGCATTTGGCCTAATCGAATTCCCGCTAGCGAGCTCTGAACACCTCACGTTATTTCTTCCCACCCGGTATATCTGATGTACAAGCGTATGCAGCTACATATCTCAAACTGCTTGTATATTTCAAGCCCTACATTTATTTTCTAGTGATAGGCAGGAATGTTTATCAGAGTGTAATAAAAAAATGACATTTAGACTTACTCAGAGCACTAGAGCATAAAAGGAGAAGATTTTCACATTTCGCACGCACTAACACCTCCATTATACAATACCACAGTCCAGAATAGGAAAAAAAAACAATTCAAAACACGGCAGAAGACACTCCTGCTTTCGAAGGTCTTATTATTTATAAATGGAATTAGGAAATATTATAGTATTTCAATAAAAAACCAAGCCCTTGCAATCGCCCTCCCCCTGTCCCTACGTCACTTTTGGCTGCGCGATTGCATTACGTCATCAACCCCGCTAAGAGACAACAAAGGAAAGTTGAACTTCTCGCCGTTGCTCGTAATAGGGGGAACCAGTCACGTGGGTAATGCACGCGTTAGCTGTTTGATGCTATCAAATGACGCGTTTACGTTAGCGAGCTCGAATTACAATTTGACATAAATTCAAATGAAAATTCATAGAAAAATAACTTACAAACGTATTTTAAAAATTTCTTCACCCTTCTGTCATGAACAAAAATTCCTAAAATATGACTATTTTCATTTTTCGTGAACAATCTTGGATAAATTCTGAAAAAATTTTGAAATTGCGTATTTTATTTCTGTGACAAAATCTATCGAATTCTATTATTTTTTCAAAAAAGTGAAATATATTATATGAAAATGAAATATATGCTATAAACCTACACACATCTCCGATTTCTTACAAAAATTTTTGGTCCAAAAAGTTCATTTATTAATTTACAAAAAAAAAGTTTCCTGAGTTATCACAGAAATCACTTTTTATTTCAAAAAATGGCGTGGCTCAGGACGGTTAAGTAACTTAACCACAAAGACAAAAAACTGCATTGCTAGCTGCACTACTATTTTTAAAAACAGTAGCACTAAAAACTTATGCCCTAGCAATCCGCGTCTTCCAAGACTTTACTGTTTGCCAAAGACACACAAAGCTGGCAATGCTATGAGACCCATAGTCGACAACACTGATTCCCCGACAAGTGGAATAGCCAATTTTCTTAACAACTACTTTAAGAAACTGATATTACCAGGGCAATCAGTCTCCATTAAAAACAGCTTGGAACTTACTAAAAAATTAGAAAACGTCATCATTCCAGACAATCACATCTTGGTGTCGTTTGACGTCACCTCCATGTTTCCCAGCATACCTATAGATGATACTATAAGTATACTTGAAGTCTGTTTAGACTTTAATGAAAAACAGCTAGCTGAGGTTAGCGATCTATTGCTGCTTAGCAGGCTATGTTGCTACAATAACTTCTTCCAATTTGACAAAAAACTTTATAAAATGGAAAAAGGTACCCCCATGGGAAGCTAACCTTCTTAGCTAACCCGTTTCTGAACCATCTTGAAAATCTTGCGTTTACTAAATTTTCCTATTTCCCGGAAGTCTGGTACAGGTACGTGGACGACGTCTTCGCAATCTGTGATAGTGACCACGTAGACCAACTTAAAAACAACCTTCACAACTTATGTCCATCCATATCATTTACGGTGGAAAGGGAACACAACAATTCCCTCCCATTCTTGGATATACTTGTGCATAGGGGAGGAAGGACGCTAACTTTTGATGTATACAGGAAGACGAACTATGTCCCTGCTTACATTAGGAGTGACTCAAATCATTGCTTCGGCCATAAATTGGCAGCATATAACCACGTGATAACTAGAGCATTAAACATCCCAATGACGCAAGGTAAGAGGAATGAGGAATACAACAAGATCAAAGAAGCTGCTATCTTCAATGGATTTAAAACTGAAACAATAGATAAACTTAACAAGAGGCAAACTTTCAAGATGAAGATAGCAAGATACACAACCCTCACCGATTGCACCCATGGAAAAGAGAAAAGATTTATCAGCCTGCCCTACAATAGAAACCTGACTAGAGGCATTGAAAGGATTTGCAAGATGTTCAACCTACAAGTTGCATACAGAAGCAGCCACACACGCAAAAGACTCCTCGGCAACACCAAAGATCAAATAGAGACACATGAAAGATCCGGGATTTATGAAATCCAATGTGGGACATGTGATCTTAAGTATATTGGCCAGATCCGCAGAAGGATAGTGACGAGGATTAAAGAGCACTTTGATTACATTAGAAATTATACACCAGAGAAATCCTCTGTTGCGAACCACATATTGAAGACAGGACACGAGATGGAAAAGGAAAACGTAAAGATTTTACATGTCGTGGATTACTTCAAAAAACTGAATTTTTTGGAGTCCATGGAGATCTTGAAGAATCATGGAGACAAACTGATGAATCATGATAATGGACCTTTAGATTTAACAATATGGAAATCCATATTAAACTTTGTAAAGTAAACCATATTCCAATTCTGATCCAGGAGGAACTTAGCTCTCTACTAAGTCCACGTTTTTAGAGCCAATCAGGTTCTAAGTTTGGTTGTTAGACTCTTACATTTTTGGATAACCTCTCTGATTGGTTTATTTCTCTTATAAATACCTGTACAAATTTTGTTGTTATTTGATTCATACTGAAGATGGCTACTTAGTAGCCGAAATGTATACATGTATGAAGATTAAAAACTCTTTTTGTGGAAAAGTGGTATCCACCTCATTTAGACAGGTGGAGAAATTCAAGTATCTCGGGATTACATTGACGAGTGATGGATGGCAGGAGAAAGAATTGGATGCTTGGATCGGTGCAGCAAGCTGTGCCAGATGCGAACTGTGGCTATCCGTGGTAACGAAACGTGAGCTGGGTAACAAAGCCAAGCTCTCAGTCTTCAAATCTATCTTTGTCCCCATTCTCACATATGGTCATGAGGCTTGGGTAACGACCGAAAGAGTGCGATCGCGGGTACAAGCGGCCGAAATGAGATTTCTGAGAGGTGTGGCAGGTGTTACCCTACTAGATAGAGTGTCCAGCAGCACAATAAGGGAATCTTTAGGTGTTGAGCCGCTACTTCTCCGCATCGAGAGATCTCAGTTGCGCTGGTATGGCCACGTGATACGGATGCCGCAAACTAGTCTTCCTAGGCAGTCGTTATTTTCCAAGCCGGTAGGTAAGAGACCAAGGGGTCGGCCTAGAACCAGGTGGCTAGACTACATGGAGAATTTGGGTTCGAGTCACTTGGATATTACCAGGGAGGACATGCGCCTGATGGTGGAAGATCGCGATCGATGGAGATCCTCCATATGGCTGCTGCCCCCGTGACCCTAACGGATAAGCGGGTTTGAAAAGTAAGTAAGTAAGTGGTATCCGCCCTTCATATGTACACAGGTATCCACAGTTCGCCAAGGTCAGTTAATTATATTGTTTATATAATTTTAGCTATCACTTTTAATGTTTTTTCAATTCAATTTCAATTTGTGCTTATACAGTTTAGCAGCGGTGAAGCCAGATCAGATTTTAAAATGTGCTATAATTAGAAATTGTTTTATAAATGTATATAAGAATTGTGCAGAAAAGCATAGGATGTTCATTGCTTTTTTTTTAGTTTGTCCTTTCAACTTCCACTTCATTAGGCAATACAGTATTGTAGCAGGAATAGATACGTCCGATTTCTTATCTACTCGTGATTGGTTACTCAAAAGCTGGTTGCACTGCAAGATCAGATCATTTGCAAGGTAACTTCGAGCTATTTGAGAAACAAAATCATTTGCGAGTCGCGACTTCCAAAAGGTGAGCTAGTTTCTTACCAGCTTCTATGAAAGAATCGTTCAAAAGAGTCAGTTTATTCGCAAACGACCCAACACTAGTATGAATGTGATGTGTGATCTGTTATAAGGAATGTTTTATCAGTTATTTATTATAGCTGTCAAAATGCAAAATATAATTTATGTAATCTATACAGGGTGTTTCAAAATTATGTATAATAAATTTAGTGACATATTCTTCAGGTCAAAAGAAGACGAAAATGTTCTATAGCACTTTGTCTGGAAACGATTTGTTTGCGAGTAATCCAATATGATACAGTAGGGAAGCACGGTAGTTAGCGGACGATATTTTAGCAGTTCCAGCGTTTCGACCCAACACTAGGTTGAGTGGTTTGTTCCATTTAAACCTACTTTAGGGTTGTTCCATTAGTTGTGTACGGTTGTTTCCATTACTGTGCATCCACTAGGAATATCAATTTCAGAACGTTTGCGTGCTTGACATACGCATTACGATTTACGTAAAAAAAAGTCATGTACACATATTCCAGTGAAGAATACACTGACATGCACCTAATGTATGGTCTTGCAAACGGAAATGCTGTGGAAGCAAGAAGACTCTACCAAGAACGCTTTCCGAATAGACGTTTGCCAAATAACCGAACATTTGTATCTGTCGACAGACATTTGAGGGAGCGTGGTTCCTTTGGCCGTCAAACAGGACAAGGGAGGCCTGTAGCACATTCTCCGGATGAGGAGGATGTGATAATTGACATCATACATGATGAACCACAGACAAGCACCCGTCGTATTTCTTCCATGGTACACATTCCGCACTCATCTGTTTGGCGCATTCTTCACCATCAGCTTTTGCATCCATACCACCTGCAACTGGTTCAGGCACTGAACCCAACGGACTATCCACACCGACAACGATTTTGCCAATGGATACAACGTCGTCCTGCTGCAGACCCTAGTCGTCTCAGCCAGATACTTTTCACGGACGAAGCAACCTTCACCCGGACAGGAATCGTAAATTCTCACAACCAGCACCATTGGGCAGATGCTAACCCGCACGTTACCAGAGCTCGAGCACATCGGGAGCGTTTCTCCGTGAACATTTGGTGTGGAATTGTCGGAAATAACTTAATTGGCCCTTATGTGTTGCCGCCACGATTGACTGGGCGAACGTATCTTTTGTTTCTGCAGAATGCATTGCCAGAATTACTGGAAGATGTTCCTCTTTTGATAAGATCTAACATGTGGTTCATGCATGATGGCGCTCCAGCACGTTTCAGCCATGTCGTGCGAGCACACCTTAATGCTGCATACACGAATCGGTGGATAGGTCGAGGTGGACCGGTAGCCTGGCC
>JAHWFO010036997.1:0-71546 GCA_023313115.1 Rhysida immarginata
GGACTTGATTTACCGAAAAAATTTTTTTAAAGGCTCACAATGGATGGACCTCTCTCCAAGGATGCCTTCTAGAGTATACCTTCCTAGGATGGCTTCCAAGGATACCTCACGTAATCTTACTTTAGATGTACACTTGATGTTGTTGCAATTTCCTTTCTTCTTTCGATGTCTTGAAGCAAAAATTGGCCATTCATCATTTTGTGTAGTCTAGCGGTCGCCAAATCTTCTATTTACTTGCTTACCATTTGCGCAATAGAGCAAGGAGCTAAAGGAGTGCTTCCTCTGTCGTCTTTCACTCTTTCTCATTAGTCTGCTAACTCATTATCTCCAGTTACTGATCATTTTTAAAGATTTTCAAGAAATTGTTAAGTACTAAGAATTCTCTTTTCTAAGAAAAGCCTGAATAACAGGAATTCTATGCTTTGAATTCTATATTGCACAAACTTTGCTTTGCATTTTTGGTCATGAGACATATATTGTTGATCCTTGCATAGTGTTGGTGCATTGCGTGTTGACACCATTGTTGATACCTATTGTTGCACAAACCTTTATTTGTATTTCTGGTCATGAGATATTTCTCATTAATATGCCCTGCCATAACCACGAATATCGATTTTTTATCAATAATTATTACTTTTTCGAAATCTGAGGTAGACAGTGGCCTTCCTCATGCTTTGAAGGTCATGTGTGCGAAATTTTATCAACGTCGGAATAAAACCGTAGATTTGTATAAAAAACAAACAAACAAACAAACTCACAAACAAACCCACAAACAAACAAACAAACATCCTTCTTTATAAGGTCTGTCTCAAAAGTATAGAGACTTTGCAAAAACTATTATATTAGCACATCAGTAAATTTTTTGACCATACCAAATAAAACACTATTTATTCACATTGTGAACATGATTATTACATATTTTCAAAAATAAATAGCTTTTCGTTTTTTTACAAAAAAATATTTTGAAATAATCAGTACAAAAAAGTGTCTCAAAAGTATAGAGACTCACCTAATTAAACAACAATGTTCAAGCTATGTTCAAATAAAGTTACCATTGGACTTAATTACTTGAAACACTTTATCTTTCATTAATGAGATCAAGTTTTGAAGAAGACTTGGATCCAAATTAAACCAAACCATTTCGATTTCACTTTTCAATTCTGCAATGGAAGAGTACTGTCTACCGTTTGCATAAATTTTGTGTGTCATCACTGCCCAAAGGTTCTCAATAGGATTCAAATCCGGACTTTTGGCTGGCCACTTCATCACATTGATACCCTGTGCTTCAAACCACTGGTTTCTTGACTGCGATTTGTGTATACTAGCATTGTCCTGCTAAAAAGTGCCATTGTTCCCAACCAAAAAAGACATGAAAGGTACCAAGTGGTTTTCTAGGGTTTCTTGGTACTTTAAGGAGTTTTGTCTCCCAGTCAAAAATGCCAAACTGGTAGTCCCATTGAAGGAGAATCCACCCCACGCCATCACACTTCCACCGCCTTGCTGGTTGCTATAAAAGGATTCTGGTTCCTTCCTCAAATCATGCCAGTAAAATGCATTTCCATCGGGACCATCCAGGTTCCACTTCTTTTCATCAGAAAAAATTACAGAAAGTCACTCATCTGTCCACGACATACGCTCCCGAGCCCATTCCAATCGAACTCTCTTGTGCTCCTTGGTTAGACGTGGTTTTGTCTTCTTCCTGGTGTAAGCAAGTACAGGATTTGCCTTAATACTTCTGTGTACAGTATCTTTGGATATTTTCCGTAAGGAATTTGTACCAGTAGCAGCAAGCCGAAAAATCTGGCGCACATCTCGTTCAGTAGTGCTTGTTGGCCATCCTGTTCTCTTCTTAGCTTCACATATCCGTTTCTCTGCAATGATTTTGTGTACATTAGGCTTGGATCTTCCAATTTCAGCAGAAATTTCTCTAACTGTCTTGCCATTTGCTGTCAACCTCCAGATTTCACTTACATTGTATGTCATCTTTAGAAATGTCTTTTCCACCATTGTCACTCTTTATTGTGCAGAAATTAAATACAAATTATAACTTACTTTATAATTTGGACTATTCCAAAGGGTCAATTTTATTTAAAACAGGTTATGACCATTTAGTTTGGAGGTGAGTCTCTATAAATTTGAGACACTTTTTTGTACTGATTATTTCAAAATATTTTTTTGTAAAAAAACGAAAAGCCATTTATTTTTGAAAATATGTAATAATCATGTTCACAGTGTGAATAAATAGTGTTTTATTTGGTATGATCAAAAAATTTACTGATGTGCTAATGTGACAGTTTTTGCAAAGTCTCTATACTTTTGAAACAGACTTTATATATAGAAAGATAAACTTAAAGGTTCATTGAGTGAGCATCAATGTAACTAGCATTAATTTCAAATAATATCTTGCAAGAACTTATATCCATGTGTTTATTTTCAAAAAGACATTAAAACATGCTGTAAAAGCCTAACATACAGGATCTCCACATTAACCCTTTCATGCCTCATGGCAACTACAGTGGGCATTTAATATTTTCTTCTTAATTTCCATGGTCTAGTATCGTAGTGAACTTCAAATAACGGATGGGTCTGATACGATACGGATACTATCAATTTTATTGCCGACGCACGATTCGGTGTTACACCATTTTCAAGGCTAGCATAATAGTAACAAGCGAGGTTTACATTGGCATCATATTATATAGGAAAACAGGAGAAGGTGTCCACCAGTCAGGGTTGACTGGTGGATTTACAAAAGGCTTTATTGGAAGGAGCCAGATGTCCCGTCAGTAGTCAGTATCACTATAGTGGACAGTAGTGCAAAATTAATATTGTATGCTAAAAATATGAATTAATGTTTTTTCTACTTTTTCAACTGTAAATCAACTGTAAAATAAATTTGGATGAATTGTGGTGGAAATCATGAAAATTTTGCCAAAAGTGTGCAGTGTTCTTTTGTTTATTAATGCAGAATGAAAAAATGCTATTCGATTTTTTAATAATTCATGCACGAAAGGGCTACTATAATGATGTCCTCTATAAATAAATGAATGAATTAATCAAAAAGGAATTTAAAAAAGAAAAATAAAACACCAAGATATTTATATCCCAAACAAAAACACAAAATTTAGTAATACTTAAACGATTAAATAACACTTCCTATAAATCCTACTAAGCATCAGGTAAAGATTTTTCTATCGAAAAATGGAAGGAAAATGTCTGCAACCTAGGTTCGAACCAGGAACCTCGGCTGTTATGGCCAACGCCTCTACCAGTTGGGCTATCGCAGACACCCAGACAGCCATGCTGTCTCAAGTTGTCTTAAAGCCTCCCATTGGGCTTTCAACCATGACAACTTGGTTGTCTTTAAGACACCTTGAGACAGCATGGCTGTCCGGTTGTGTGCGATAGCCCAACTGGTAGAGGCGTTGGCCATGGCAGCCGAGGTTCCTGGTTCGAACCCAGGTCGCTGACTTTTTCCTTCCATTTTTCGAAAGAAAAATCTTTATTAAACACTTGTTTTCTTTTCGATCCCATGTGTATTTCTTCAGATATTCCACTGTCTCGATCTTTTTTTTACACCTTGAATGTGAAATAGACTTGGTTTATGTTTGCTTCCATGCACGAACAATAAGCCAGTCGTGTTTGCATCAACAATTGTTTGGTCGTTCTTGTATGTTGCATCAACAATGCTCTAAAGAAATTTACTACATTAGAAACACCATGAAAAATAAGAATTTTCTCCAGTTATTAGCTCATTAGGTAAAGTACCTTCCAGGTGCAGCTGCATGCGGTAGAATTTGCACTGTCTCTTATTTGTGTAGCCCCTTCAGACACAGACCTTAAATTCGATTGTAAAAATTTTGTTTTTACATTTATTATATTGATACTGTTACATTAAACATAACCAGCAGTTTTTTATTTATTAATATTTTTTATTATCTTTTTACATGTATGGCTATATTTGCTACCGAAATATACATATTTATTAGAGAATCAACAGATTTTATTCATGTCATTTATTTAGTACGAAATTTTACAAAACATAAAAAAATACCGCACTTTTGACAAGGTAAACGTCCAAGATTCAAGTTGGAAACATATGTTGCCAAGGTGACTGAAGGGGTTAAGAATATTTTTTATCCAAATAAATTTAACTTTTATCTCTCTCCAAAGATTTAAATAAAAATGAATTACAGTGATTTTTATTTATATATTTAATACTTTTTTTAATTATCCCCTTTAAAACGTGAATCCTTAAGGCAAGAACCACACAATAGGCCAGGTCAGTTGACTTTTCCGTGCCAGCATTAACCTTATCAACGATTGTATAGAGCTGCTGTTATAAAATTTGTGACTTTTGAAATTCTAATTTCGGATTCTTAAAGAAAATTAAAACGTGGAATAGGAATGTCTCTAAAACCCGCCCTCTATCTCTTTGTCTTCATCGAAAAAAATTAGGTTCAAATCTTTAAAAATTCCATTGTTTCAGTGTCTGTATTCCCTAAACGGTTGGATCAATAAAACACACCAAAAATAAAGCATTTATCAAATGTTGGGTACAATCATAAAATACTAATATTAGAGGCATTCCTATTTAATATTTAAAAGTTTCCTTTCCCATTCTCAAAGGTCGGGATTTGTATAATTGGTTAGCTTTTTTAAAAACTGTAAACACGTGAATAATATAATGAGAAAAAATAAAAAAAGAGAAAATTATTTTTTATTTCGTGATGCCTCAGCTGATTAAGTGCTTTTTCGGCTGTTGTTGTCACGATGTCAAGTCAGACAGACATGAGGTCCCAAAATGACCTCGAACGTGGACTGAGGTCCGGATGACTATTTTGATGTTCGAAACAGTTCGACCATGATTAATCTCAATATAGAGAACTTGTTATATGTTAAATATTTATTTTCGTAACAGTCACTTCAACAAAACAGTAGTCGATATGAGTAAAAAAGTCAAAGATGGAATCCCATACAATTCCGAGTCCCAATTCGAAAGATTATTTTAAAACCTTTTAAGAATTGAGTACTTGTTCTTGTAATGAAATATTCCATGGCCTTCTCGGCAAGAAACCAAAGTTGAGTATTATCTAATCATTCTCGATATCATAATCTAGAAGCGTTCTGTGATGAGGGATTTTCGATATAATTTTCAGACCCAGGTTTTGCATATTGAAAGAACGATGGGCCTACAATGTGATCAACGCGAGTGAGCGATGGTAGAACGTTGTACCTGGAGCGACAACCAGCTGTGATCCAATTCTGACGAATCCACCTATGTCCAATATGCAGGGGAACAGTGTGGTAATGTTTGAAGCAGCAGGTAATGGGTGGGTGTCCCTTACTAACCCTTGCCTACCCCTCACACTTCCAATTATTTATTTCTACCTGTGGTATTATCACCGGTTGTGTTGTGTGCTTGCGATATTTGAGGTCTAAGCTACCCTCCGAAAGAAACTCTGCCGAGTTAAGACAGTTTATCGTGATGTCAACAATTTTGCTTGACTCATTCGTTATTTATTAAATTTCATTCCAAAACCCTCGGAGATGGTTGACCTGTGTTTGAAGTAAGATGACACTTGAAATAAACATTGCTTGATTGAATTTATGATTGCAAATGGCAGGAATGGATTTGTACCAATATGTCACTTACCAGATTAGACAGATTTACGATTCTTTTCCTGTAGAGAATTATTTAGTCCTCGAGGCTTCTCCAATATCGCCTAGTTTGATGAATGAGCTGTTGGCGAAGACGGAGAAACTTCCTCAAGTTTATGGAACACCAGTTTCAAAGGCAGTGAGTCCGAGTGCGAATATTACCACCACCCTCTAGAAATAGAGCCAGTATTAATAGAAGGACCTGAAGCAGTTTCCATAAGGATTTTCCAAATCACAGAAGTTATTGTTATGAAAAAATTACCATTAATGTAAAACATTTTGCCTTACTTATGAAGTTATAGAGTTTTGATTTCATGAAATTACCTTTAGATTTTACCTAATATACAGGGTGTTACCTTATGCTTTGTTTGTTTATTGCCTACTATACAAATTTTAACCTAAGTATGGTAGTAAGTGGGGAAGGATAGGGCCCACAGAGGTTTTCTATATTACGTGTTCAAGAAGAGCCCTTGTTAGATAAGGGTTTTTGTCTTTCGCTAAAACGGCAAACCATCTTTTAAAAAAGTGAGACTCAGATATGGAGTGTAATATTGTTTTTTATGGTTACATTACATCTTTTTTTATGGTAATCTGTCATATCGTTTTTTACAGTAAGACGAAATATCTTTTTTTATGGTCAATTTATTGTTCGAGAGAGGCACCCGAACTTCCTTTAGGAGTCTGTTTTTGATAGACTACAATGACGTAATTTGTTGTGCGTTAAAGTCACGTCACTGTTGACGTCATTTACTAATACACCAGAGACTGTATAGTTCCTTTCACTTTCACTTTTGGTTTTATTATTAAAGTTGTTGTTGAGTGTTCGTCTACCATGCCGGAGTGCTGTGTGACTTATTTGCATCCCACTGCCCCCCCAACAAAAGGTTATGGGTCCAGACTGCGAGTTATTAATGAAGTGCAACTGTGAAAGATTCATCTAAAGTGCTTTATGTGTGAACATTGTGCGAGTTGAACTCCAAAACGATCGACGCTGAAAGGCACACACCACGCAGTAAGTACACCGAAAACTTTCACTTTTAATCATGGAAGCAGCTAACAAATTCGCTATAACGAAGCTCAATGACATGAACTATATAACATGGAAATATCGAATGACTGTTATCCTCAAAGCAGAAGGATTGTATTCAGCACTCGAAACGGCTGAGCCGCCCGCTGAACAGCAGGAAGCACATAACGGCTGGATAGTAAAAAACGATAAAGCCATGAGCTATATCACGTGCGCGTTAGAAGACAGCCAGTTAGCACAAATAATCACTCTCACTACTGCAAAAGCTATATGGGAGAAGCTGGCAAAGATGCATGCATCCAATATTGACATTAAAAAAATGGATATCTGGAGAGAGGTGGCGAAACTACGCATGAAAGATGATGAACTGTGGATAGATTACATCACACGAGGAAGAGCATTATGTGAAAAAGCTAGATCACTAGGCCTCGCCATCACTGAAAGAGAAGAAGCATTGAATATTTCTAAAGGCCTTTCTCGCAAATACAGATCAGTTGACATGATATTCAATGCCACAGAAAATATAAACATCGATCTTTTAAAACGAACATTGGCCGCTCAAGATGAAAAAGATGAAGATGACAACCAGAGAAAGTTAGCAGACAGTGTTTATCGAGTAAAATATCAAAGTAAAAAGAAGTATAATCCTGCCAAATGTTGGATTTGTAATAAACCTGGTCACAAACAAAAAGATTGCTGGTTCAAAGATGACAAGAGAAATACACCTGAAGCACAAAAGAATAGTCGTTCTGTAAATAATACAGAAAATCGAGGAAAAACGTGGCAAAAACGAAGACCACCAGAAGTAAGAAATGCAACAAATAACTCTACATCGCAAAATGAAGCATGGAATGTTAGAGCTAACAACTCTACTTTAACTGATTGGCTTTTAGACTCAGGAGCGACAGCTCATATGTCACCGAATACAACGTTATTCACTGATTACGAAGAAAAAGAAGAGCAGGTAAAGATGGCTGATGAAAGTGTTGCCAAAACCCAAGGAAAAGGAGCAATTTACTTACAAGGATCAAAACGTAACATTATGCTGACAAATGTTTTACATGTTCCCAATTTACGTGGAAATCTTGTGTCAGTCAGTAAAATAACAAGAGCTAACAACACAGTAGTTTTTGACAGCAACGGAGCTACAGTGTTAAATCAAGATGGACAAGTCGTCGCAACTGCGAAATTGAAAAATGATCTGTACATATTGAATACAAATGTGCAAAATCAAGAATACTGTGATGCAAATGTAGCAAAAGTAGCAAAACAGTCTATTGATCAAAAAGCACAAACTACTATAAGGGAAAGCAGTACAACTACTTCATTAAAAGAAAGTACAGCTTATGCGAAAGAATCAAAAATGTTATGGCATAAAAGAATAGGACACCTAAACGAAAAAGGACTAAAGAAGAAACAAATGCTCCATGGACTAGACTATAAAGACGAAAAGATGCCACCATGTGACGCCTGCATTAAAGGCAAAATGGTGAGAAATCCGTTTCCAACCATTGGAAAATATCAGTCAACAAAACCTTTGGAACTCTTGCACCTAGATTTATGTGGTCCATTTCAGACTGAATCACTAAGTGGAAAAAGATATATACTAACAATAGTGGACGATTATTCACGAAAAGTATTCACCTTTTTTCTTACTCACAAAAATGAAGCAACGCAAAAATTAGAAAACTTCAAAAGGGGTGAAGAAGCAAGAACTGAAAATCAAATAAAAAGGATACGAAGTGATAATGGAAGAGAATTTGTGTGCGAAGAAATGAAACAGTTATTAGACAAATCTGGAATTCAACACCAAACAACCATCCCATACTCCCCACAAAGCAATGGGATTGCGGAAAGAGAAAACCGTACGTTGATAGATACTGTACGAACAATGTTAATTGATGCTGAGTTACCTCTTTCTTTTTGGGCCGAAGCAACAGCTACAGCTTCGTACATACGGAATTCATGCCCAACAAAAATAAATGTAAATGAAACACCAGAAGAACGATATAGCGGTAAGAAACCAACGGCAAGACATTTCAAAACATTTGGTTGCCTAGCGTATTATTGGCTTCCCAAACAAAGGCGAAAGAAATTACTGCCAAAAGCAAAAGAAGGTATATTTGTTGGTTATTCAAGAATGCATGCCGCCTATCGCATTTATGATCCAGAACTAAAAAGAAGTGTGGAAACTCGTGATGTGAAATTCATTGAAAATGAAAAAGGATCGAAATTGTTAAATAAAGAAGAGATTTACAAGAATAACGAACAGTTCGAGTACATACCATTGAATAACCATCCAGAAATGATTAACCAGGAAACCCGTGAAGATCAAACATTACAGGGAAATGAACTAAATGTTCCTCAACCTTTGAGAAGATCGCAAAGAATTCAAGAACGGAATCAACAGTTTGGAATTCCATTCTACCATGAAGAATCAGAAACAGACTCAGATGAAGAAGATACTCAAGAAATGGTAAACAGAGTGACCTCCCTGTCAGTGACTCAGACAAAAGAAATAGTCACTCCAAAAACTTATGAAGACGCAATAACATCTCTGCAAAAGGAAAAATGGCAAGAAGCAATGCAGGAAGAGATTACCTCCCTAACGTTACATAACACCTGGAAAATTGTTAAACGCCCAAAACAGAAGAAAGTAATCAAAAGTAAGTGGGTATACCGTCTTAAAAAATACCCAGATGGGAGTGTGCAAAAATTTAAAGCACGTTTAGTTGGAGTAGGATGTTCACAAGATCCCGGAAAAGACTATAACGAAACCTACTCACCAGTAATACGTTTGGAAAGCTTGCGAACATTAATAGCTGTCGCCAAAATGAAAAACTATCACATGAAATGTTGTGATGTGAAAACAGCCTACTTGTATGGTAAATTAGAAGAAGATATTCTAATGGAACAACCTACAGGGTTCGAACTTGAAAATCCAAACACCCACGTTTGTAAGCTGTTACAAGGAATATACGGATTGAAACAATCAGGAAGAATATGGTACAAAACATTTGTAGAGTACCTAGAACAGATAGGCTTCAAAAAATCAGCATTTGACCAATGTGTCTTTATCTTCAAAGACAAATTGAATATAGTTTATTTGGCACTCTATGTCGATGACATTATGATCTTCGGAACAAGCCAGAAAGTCATTGATACAACAATCAAGAAAATACAAGAAAACTTCGAATTAACAGAAACGAACAATGACTCAATGCTAGGATGGGAAATTAACTGGAACGACCAAAAGGTGACATTATCACAACAATCCTATGTAAAAGAAATTCTAACAAAATTTGGACTGGTAAACTGTAAGCCATCAAAAACACCGTTGAAGCCAAATCAGAATTTGGAAGTATATGAAAATTCACCACAAGCCAATAGTACCCTTTATCAAGAAATATTGGGAAGTCTAATGTACCTGGTTAGTGGAACACGTCCAGATTTGGCTTGTGCAGTAACAGTGTTATCCCAGTATATCAAGGATCCCCGTCAAATACACCTAAATGCTGCGAGACATGTCTTGAAGTATGTAAAAGGGACAGTAAACCATCAGCTTCACTATACAAACAAACCAGGACTGTTAACAGGATTTGCAGATGCCAGCTGGAATGATGGCAATGGGAACCAAAAATCATTGAGCGGATACGTCATCAAACTTGGAGAAAACGTTGTTGCTTGGAAAAGCAAGAAACAATTGCATGTATCAACATCAACCTGCCAAAGTGAACTGACTGCAATATATGACTGTATTAAAGAACTCAAATGGATTCGAGGATTCATAGCAGAGTTGGACGCTATGGATTACTTGCCAACAACAATCAGTGTGTTTAATGATAATCAAGCAGCAATTCAAGTGAGTGATGGTATTGCTATGATCAACAAGGTACGGCATTTCATTCGCCTTGTTATGTATGTGAAAGATGAGGTTCTCTCAGGTAATTGCAAACTTTTATATCAGCCAGGAACAGAACTTTGTGCAGACATTTTTACAAAACCAGTAAGTAATTCTAAATTGCAAAAGGCGTTAAAGTTTATTGGTGTGTATTAATCTAATGTTAAGCAGTGTAATGTTCAGAAAGGAGGAAAAGTTCATTTTTGCTAAAGTGTTTACAAATGTAACATATTTTATGAAAGACATCAAATTGCGTCAGTGTAAAGGGGGAAATGATAGACTACAATGACGTAATTTGTTGTGCGTTAAAGTCACGTCACTGTTGACGTCATTTACTAATACACCAGAGACTGTATAGTTCCTTTCACTTTCACTTTTGGTTTTATTATTAAAGTTGTTGTTGAGTGTTCGTCTACCATGCCGGAGTGCTGTGTGACTTATGTGAATGTTCGTCTATCCCACTGCCCCCCCAACAGTTTTTTGCAAGTAGACTTTTAATTAGTTAATATTCTGAATTATGTGAATGGTATCTTTATGTGAAATGACGTTGAACTGGACCTTTTGGTAGTTTAGCAGACTGGATTTGGGAGTTGAACCCCGCAGTAACGTGAACTGATGCCAAAGAGCATCTTTTTCAGCACTTGGGACAGAAAAATACGGAAGCTACAAGACAGAAGGAAATTTATACTCGTACTCAGAAGAAAAACGAGATTTTTCTCAAATACTTTACCGATTTGAGGGCTACGGGTCGTTTGTTAATGCCTCCACTCACGGAAATCGAGCTTATTGAGGTTGCTATCGAGAATATGGCGGACTTCCTTTGACGAAGGATACGTCCTTCCTCTATTCACACTGACCAAGAACTGTTATTGGCTTGTGAAAAATGGGAGAAGGTAGCATCACAATCATCTAATAGTTGAGAGGGTGGAGAGTCTAGGAGAACTCGATCGTTGATAAGAGACAAGTAGAGCCCGCTAGCAGGACTGATTTTCGATTTAGGTGTTATGGATGGGGCAGCCTAACACCCTGAGGAGAAACAGTTCTTGCAATGGGACCAGCACATCTGAGCCTGTTCAAAAAATAGGTACCCTTCCTGATGAATCGTAGTGGTCTCTTGTTGTTGAGTAAGCTTTCGCACACTTTATAAATTTGGAAACAGGGCTAATTATTTGATTCCACCATGAAAGACAGTTATACATGGTAGTATGTAATTAAGTGAAAATAATATTTAGTCAAAACTTTTTTGGAAAATCTAAAATAGTATAATTTGTAGTAGTGTACAAACCTGATTCAGAGAGGAACTGACTGATTTATAGGAACTACTCTAATTATGTGCTAACAGAGAGAACATTGAACACAAAAAGGAAACGAAATTTTTTTTAGAAACAAAGAAAATTTTGTCCATTTTGGGGAATGGGCAATATAACGAGAAAAATTAAAAAAAAGAAAATTACTTTATATTTTGTGACGCCTCAGCTGATTAAGGGCGTGGAACTTTATTGACTTGGATGGACGTATTTTCTGAGTAAGGATTAAACACCACTGAATATATTTAAAGTCTTTGGTTTTTGTTACTGTTTATTTATTTATTTATTTTTATTACAATTTTACATCTAAGTCAATTAAACTATGGTTTAGTATTCGAAAGTGCACTGTGTATTAAGTTATTTACATGTACTTTATAATTTGAACTTGACACTTAGAAACTATGGAAGTTGAAAAGAATCATTCCATATTATTCCTGGACACAGTATTGTTTAGAGAAAAAGGAAAATTGTCCAAGGAAAATTTCCGAAAACCTGGATTCTCCCCTCTCTACCTACTATAATGGGTCCCTTCGGACCGTTATGATCGTTTTTTTTATTATTATTTGCGTGATTAAAAGTGAAAAAAATTAATTCTCAACGACGGACAATTACCTATTTCATGATTACGTCGTCTACTTGTGTTTTTCCCGTTGTTGTAGCCCCCTGTTAGGTAATAATGCCTCGCAGTGGGAGCTTTGTTGCAGAATTTTTAACGTCGAGGGATTGTTGAAAATATAGAGGAATTTTTTTTGGAATGGCGAGGCGGCCATAAAAGACGGAGGAATCGTCAGCCTTTCCGTAAAGAAAAAGGAGATGTTGAGAACTTTTAATTTGCTCCTGATGGACGAGATCACTCAATGATCGCTTCGACAGTAGCGTGGGAGTTTTCACGGCCGTTCGTTATCCTTTTTATTATAACCACCAAGGGATTTCCAACAGCAAGAGCCTGCCGTTTTTCATTAAGTAGACATTTGATGATCTATCGTTTATTGAATATTGAAGTTGACAGATTTCTATGAACTCGTATGTTTAATCAAATGCTGAATTGCAAAGCTATATTATTTGATGCTGGAAGAGGAAAGCCGGACCCCATTCCTGGAATCCTAAGAAACGTCAGGATGATCATCAAGAACGAGAAGAAATAAAGTAAGACGAACTTTCCTATTTCTTTTGAGGTCCTCGTCGACGTGGTTTTAATCAGTGTTAATTAGGAAAAGAAAGTAAAGGAGTTTAAATCAGTATAAACACTTACCTCCGCTTCCACTTACTTAAATCATGTCCTAAATTTCCAAGAAAACGTAAAATAAAAGAAAAATAAAGTAATCAAGTAATCAACAAAAAATACAGACTAGTACTTACCTTGTGACAAAAAATGAGAGATAGGAGAAAAAAAATATCAAGACACATACTGAAGCGACTTTGGTGGAATATTCCTATGAACATTATGTACCCTTTTTACACAAGTCCTTCGACACCCAATTTTTAAAGTGAGAATCTAAAGCTCCGTGAATGGTTGTTGTTTCTGCTTGCTCCGATGACGACACTTCCCGTTAACAGCGAGTTTTTCTATTCGGAGGGATCTAGCGTTTTGCTACCAATCGCAGCGGGTAGTGGGTGGGTCCCCTCTACTAATCTGTCCTGTCCCATTCCTTATATGAGTGCTATAGTCGACTGAGTTCCCCTCCCCCACTCACAGTCACCCCCCCTGTTAATCAAGACTGTTGGGTTCTTCATCTATGCCCTCCACCGCCACCAGTCCCTCCTTAAGTTCAACTTATTCGGATTGTGACCATAATCTATAAAAAGAAAAGAATACACTTTCGATTCTGTAGGATTATTCACTGTTGGAATAATTAGATGTAAAAGAAGATATAAAATAATTAACTGAGACACAGATAATTGGGAACGAGAATAAAATCAAAGATACTAATTTTTCCAAAATTACCTGAGCCATGATGGCTATTGTCGTCCTTTTAATTCTGACCTTTTTACCCTGAAATTACTATATGAAAGTTTCACAAGGATTAACGTAAAGAAGTGTATATCACTGAACAGTGACAGATGATATTAATGATGAATACCATAATAGTTGACTAAATACAACTCTGACTAAATCCCGGACTAAACTAGACTTTATCTAATTAATTTGTCAACCAAACATAGCCATTGAAATTACGCTTATATTTCTACTTTTGTTATTTAATTCTCTTAAAACTATCAATTGACAATTCTCCAATTTTAGTGTTTATCATTTACTATTCACTAAGTAGCTACTTACTCTTTTTTTTCTTTAAATCGTCCCTAGAGTGGTGTGTGTGTGTTAAAAACAGTTTGCTTCCATCCGGAAACCCATTGTTTATTTGTTTGAACGATTAGTCAATAAATTGCCTTCTTCCCTTCCACCACTCCTAGGAGGGATCAACCAAAATGGTGCCCTTTCTTTAAATGAAATTCGAAGATCGTTTCTCCCTGGTTATGAGTAATTCGTTTCGGTGAATTCATTTAGTTACCCATTTCATTTCGTTTCCGATCGCCGTAACGGATCGTGCCAAAACGCACCCCGTTACACTACACAGCGAGTCAAATCATTGTTTTGCCCACAAGGCAGCTGCTGTTAATCAGATGCTGTTCAGAGCTCATAAATTACCCGTCAGTGACGATAGATTAAAAACCGAAATTAAAAATATCAAGATGTTTGCCCAATTCAGTGGCTATTCAAAAGAATTCATCAATGGATTAATTACGAATATCAAATAGAAGATCAAATAGATAGAGCCACTATTTTAATAAATAAAAAAGACATAAACTACATCATCTTTCCTTATATGCTTCCAGACAGTGTAGTTCTTTATATTGGTGGCGCACACTGGGGCTGTAATGAAAAACAACTAATCTGTACCGTTGCGAATTGGGCAGGCCTGTACAAAATTGATACAAAATGGCAGGGAAACAATATGGAGGGAATTACTATTGTGTGGTGGGATGTCCATATAATATGCTATTTACTGTTCACAGATGTTTTTCATTAATAAATAAAGAATCCGATGGAATTATCAGGTACACCTTTTCATCTGCTGCTTCTCCTCTGTGGAGGGCTCACTCTCTCTCGACCCTCCCCTCTGTGATCAGCATCCATTCTCTCCAGCCCTCCCATTATCTTACGAGCTAAGGCAGGAAAAAAAGGATAGAGTGAAGGAAAAGAAATAGCCAATACGCAGATGTGTGCATTCATCCTCCTCCAGCTACTCACGCACGTCAACAATGGGATGAACATATGTTTTACTTCCCTTCTCAGCTAAGTGTCTCTTAAAAATCAGAGGCAAAAAACAACCGCACTAAAACAAGAACTCCGCTCCTCTTTCTTTAATATAATTCAAAATTATAGAGAAAAACAGGATAAATTATGATTTTGCTAAATGAAAGAAAGAGCAAAACAATATCACTTTAAATGTAGATTACAAAACTATACTCAAATTGAATTTGAATTAAATTTAAAGTGGTGTGCACATCACAATTTTAAAATGTTTGTAACATGATTTACAAAATTTATATGATATTTATGTAAATGTAATCAATTTAATTATTCATTTATATACAGGGTGATTATAAATAAAATTACGATTTCAAAAATTGATAATCTGAAAACTACTCGTCAGAATGTCCTGATATTTTATCAGAACAATTGTGAGGCAATGGAATTTTGTTTGGCGAAGGAAAGAAATAGTTCCAAAATCTACTAGTAAATGGACTAGTATATATGCATTCGGAATGTTTATATTATAGTTAGAAATTTTTGGTTAACGTTTCATTATTTTGCATGAATAATAAAACATCAATTGAACCAAAAAAATGTGTTTTCGTTTATGCACTAAATTGTAATAAATGCTTTTAATTTTAAACTAAAATATATTGTAAAATTATATTTACAATATTCAAAATGATTGTAAATTTATTTAAAATTCGCACATAAATTCATTTTCAATTAGCTTCATTTGAAAATGTAAACAGTATATTCATTTGTTTCTATATGAATTTTCATGTTTATAAACACATGTCATTGAATTTTAGAAAAAAATAATACAACTTTTATAATAAGAAATGAATATTTAATTTTATTTTAGCATATATGCAATTTACAAGCGCTATTTTTTTTGTATAAAATGCACATAAAATCACATTCTCAAGAGCTCTTTGGTGGATAGAGGCGGGGCCTGGATTTTGATTGGTTGTAGTTAGATCTACGCGATTATGTCAACTAGCATTAAATTACGTCATGGCGCCAACTTCAAACCCCTGAAATCTCCACATAGTTATGAAAAATATTCTTAACATTGATAATAAATAAAATTTCTTAATTATTTTTTAATTCTCATAAAGACAATGAAATACTTCACATTTTCGGCCTAACTTACTACTTGGAAATAATTTTCGTTTTTTTTTCTAAAAATTCATTAAAACAAGATTAATTTTTCTTTACTCATATTTGTATTTTTCAGAGTTATTTTTAAAAATAAATTATGCACATAATATAGAATATACTGTTTCCTATAATGGCCTAAACATCAATAAAAACTATGCAAAAAAAAATTCGCCATAAGTAGATATACTTTGGCTAGAACAAATTTTTGAATAATTTAGCGCAATTTTCCCGTTTTTGATCAAAATTTTCCCGTCCTAAAAGGGTTAAAGACACAAAGACAGGAAAGTTTCCCCCTACAATAATTAAGAGCATCAGAAGACAAACTAATGGCCCTCTGCCATTTACCACCCAAACGTTGTGGAGCTCTTGCAGGTGGTTGTGAGATGAACTGGCACCCAATTTGAGGGTTCATAGACAGAATTTTGGCTTCATCTCTGACCCGGGCCTCTGTACCCCAGATACCACATCCCTGACGTCACGATCAATCGCTGATTCATCGAGGATTCGAACCCTGATTCAAAAGCGAAAACTTGTATTTTCTGAGATTCAGTGTTCTCCTAGTTTTCGCAACATCTACAACACTAGCGTCGTTTTCAATTCTCACCCTCGATCTTAGTGTCTGGCTGGATCTTAGTAATCCGGCATTGTTACAGCCAATTTGCTCCCTGTACATGGCCCATGGGTGCTCCACATGGAGGGAATACCTAAAAATCTTAGTAATTCCTGTAGTTTAATTTTATTATTTTTTTATAATTCAAATTTGTGCATAAGTTATCACTTTAATTTTGCTCATAACAGAGGCTTTTTTTGAAACTTATGTAGCTGCTACACAGCTTTATCAATGACATTTGCCCCACAAAGTTCAGTTAGTATTTGTCCGATAGGGTTCAGTTATCAGAAATGATGCGACCCCATGACCAAAGACACCCCACGAGCAGCAGAACATCTCTGGGTGACCAGCAAGCCCAGATCCCAAAGAAGAAAAACCACTGACTCATCAAGAAGAGTGTATGTATAATTTATTTTTCCCTGCCCATGAAAAGCATTTATTTCTTACAAATTCTTATTGCTTATATTTTACTAAATATAATAGTTCAGATTCATATTACTTGAATATGACTAGATTAGTGATGCTAATTAGTTCAGACTCAAAATTCCTTATTTTGTCATGAATATATTTTATTGTTGCTGTTTTTTTTAAAATTGAGCCCTTGTTTCTTTTCTCAACTCCCTTGGGCATGAACTTAATGAATGGTTAATTATCAATTTCCTGATAGTAATTGGTTGGCACAGTTGAAAAACAAAATTATTAAACATGGTGATTACGATGAAGTAAACTGGATTCTTTCAATGGATACAAAAATGAGAAATTAAAATAAACTGAACAAACAAACGAAATCATTGATTAATCGAGATATGTGTAGAAACAACCAATCACTGATATACATGGGACCATGGTCTAAGTTAAACAGTTCTTGGGAAGGAATATTTATGATTTCTAGATATTCAGCAAGATTCAGTAATTTGGGGTGCATCATTGTGTGTAATATTTTGAACGCGTTTTTATCAAATTTATGATTTGATTTTAGGATATGATTTGCAAAGCTAGAATTAATGTTATTGCCATTTTTAACATGGGAATAGTGTTCTTTAATTGTTGTAAATATTTCACAACGAGTCTGACCTATGTAGCACTTATTGCATGATCCACAAGTTATTTCATAGACCCCACTTTTATCACTGTCAGTAATTTTATCTTTTGTGCTGCCAATTAATCTTCTGAGGTTGTTGCTACTTTTATAGGAAAGCTACATGGGCAATTCTTTTGTAAGTTGTCCATTGTATGCTTCCAGACGCTCGCTTGTTGTGCTGCAGTAGCAGCTACTTAGTGACAAAAATTGAAAACATTGACTGGTAAACAGTTTCAAATACAGACGACAAAATGGAAGTACAGCTCTAGTTTAATTTTACGAAACTAAATAATTGGGAGATATTTTTCAGTCCCAAAACAGTAGGGAGAGTTAGGTCATCTACAGTCGGGTGCAAAAATGTTTTTACCTACTCCCTAGAAACTGAGCTTACCAGATATTGATGAGTTATAAATTCAGGTAAGCTTAGCTTTACTGAGAGTCAAGGTAGATTATAGCCTTTTATAGCATTATATACAAGGTGATTATAATTAAAGTCCCTTTGTAAAAATGCTATAAAAAAACAACCATGAGTCCGAATGACTTCAAATTTGGACTGAGCATTCTTGAAGAAGGGGCATTTGATATGGATAAGAAAAAAAATAGTTCCAAAATTTATCACTAGATGGCGCTGTAAGCGGCATATTATGCCTAGGAGGATTTGTACTATGCAAATTGAAAGATACGCATGCGCATGAGACATTGCATGTGTTATAAAAACGCAGGCCTCATGGCGTTCTCGTCATATTTGTATCTCAGCAGCTTGCCATGGGTCTGTCAATGAAGGATCGCGCTCTGCTTGTGAAGCTCTTTTACAAGAATGGCGACTCTGCCATAGCAGCTTTAAAGAAATTTCGGGTATTAAAGGGAATGAAAAAAGGATGTGGTCCGATGTCTGCAAAGGCTCTGAGGTGTATGATTAAAAAATTCGAAGCGACAGGTTCTTTTGCAGTGAAATCTGGCAGAGGGAGGAAAGCAGTTGCTTTGACGTCAGTAGAAGATGTGGCTGAAGCATTAGAGGAAGGGTCGAACAGTGGTGTGCAAACGTGCAGTGCATGGGGAATTGCCCGAACTTTAGACATGCCTGTGAGCACGGTCAATAAAATTTTACGCAATATCCTGCATTGTTATCCCTATAAAATTACCCATGTTCAGGAGTTACTTCCTGCTGACCTGCCAATTAGACACACGTTTGCTTTAGAATTTCTAGCTCGCATGGAAGTGGACAATGAATGGCCATGGAACATCTTGTGGACAGACGAAGCCCATTTTTATCTCCACGGCGTTGTCAATACACAAAATTGCAGGATATGGGCAACGGAAAATCCTTTCGCATGTGTTTCAATACCGCTTCATTCTGCAAAGGTAACTGTGTGGTGCGGGATGACAGCATCATTGATTATAGGGCCATTTTTTTTCGAGGAAGTGGGTCCTGCGGGTCCCGTTACCTGTACAGTCAATGGTCAACGGTATGCGTGTCTTTTACGCAACCAGGTAATTCCAACACTTCAACAGCATGCATGCGTGGATAGAATAATTTTCATGCAAGATGGCGCTCCTCCGCACATTGCAAAGCCAGTGAAGCAACTGCTGAAGACACATTTCGGAGATGATAGAATTATCAGCCGTCATTTTCCGAGAGCCTGGCCTGCAAGATCACCGGACCTCAATCCTTGTGACTTCTGGCTCTGGGGTTACCTTAAAAATCATGTGTTCAGTGGCCCAGTTGCAAATTTAGCGGAATTGAAGGCTCGGATTACGCACCACGTTCACAACGTGACCCCGGAGACACTCCGGTCTGTTGTGGAACATGCTGTTTATCGGTTAAAACTTGTGGAGGAAAATGGTGGACAGCATATTGAACATGTCTTGCGCAAGTCCCGAGATAATTAATAGGCGTTTCCATTGTTGCTTTTTATGCGGTTTTTGGCCCAAGGACAATTAAAAACCGAATCATTATGTGCTATTTATGCGGTTTTTGGCCCAAGGACAATTAAAAACCGAATCATCATGTGCTTTTTATGCGGTTTTTGGCCCAAGGACAATTAAAAACCGATTTTTCCCATCCGATGTGGTACGACCTTGCCGTGGTGGATGGGCTTTGCACTAACAGTGCCACAACTGTTAAATGACTTGAAAGTCATGTTTTCCATCATCAAACCCGAAGCAATCATGTTCATTGACCGGTACAGTTGATTTTTTGCTAATACTGTACTGTATAATAAAAAAAAATCATGTTTAACTTGTTTTAGTGTCAATTGCATTCCTTGACCAACTTTAATGTAAAAACATCATGCCATAAACAACTCATGCCAAAGCCGTCGTATTTCAATTCAAAATGTCACTTCTAGCTGAATCCGCTTCCGTTATGCCGCTTACAGCGCCATCTAGTGATAAATTTTGGAACTATTTTTTTCTTATCCCATATCAAATGCCCCTTCTTCAAGAATGCTCAGTCCAAATTTGAAGTCATTCGGACTCATGGTTGTTTTTTTATAGCATTTTTACAAAGGGACTTTAATTATAATCACCTTGTATAATGTCTTCCTGTTGTTTATGGAGTGGGGCCTAACCAACACCAGGTAGACACAAGGCCTGCAGACAAAAGGCATATACATTGTTACATCATCATCAGGCGGCCATTGTTAAACATATTTCTACCAATAAGAACCCAAAAATTTGGCCGCTTGATGATGATGTAACAATGTATGCACCTTTTGTCTGCAGGCCTTCATTCTATAAGGTGTTAGCCTAACCCTCGGGCTATAACAATCTTTTTGTATCGCCCTTCCAGCTTGCAATAGTCAAATAATCTGCTATTTTTTAAAAAAAATAACAAGTTTACCCATTGGTCTGTGCTCAGACAATAAAATTTATACTAAGTAATTTAAAAATCATTAATAAATCTTTTGTTTGTTTTATAGTTTTTGATACCTTTAAATGAAAAACCTCTGTAAAGCTTTACTTGTCAATGTAAATCTCTCCTGACTATGACTAGCCAAAGAGAAAATGAATTTTATCAACTGATTAAATAAATTTGAATGCAATTTTTAATACACTAGATACAATGATGTGTTCCCAATTCTTGACTATTCATTCTAAAATAATTCACAAAATCTATGAACTGCTTTATTCTTAACAATATTTTTGCTTAGGCTTCTAAATGCAATTTGGAAATTAATTCAAAGATCATTCATTTACTATGTTCATCATATAAAATAAATGTGAGTGCAGTTCGAATAAATCTTAGATAATCAACATGGAAAGAATCTGAGTCTACATTATCAACAGTGCATGAAAGATAAATCTCTCTGCATTTTCTAGAATAGGTAGAGTTGTCTACTATGACTGAACACCATTATAATTAAATAGCTCTTAGTTTACTATCCATAAACACCATTCATGTTTATGATGTTTTTTTATTTTTAAATCCAAATAATCTAATGAAACAAATTCAGAAAATTCTCAACTAGATTTGAGCCCAACAACTACAAAGATGTAAAGATATAACACATTTACTAGGCCTTTCAATTAAAGCATGCCAAAGAAATATATAAGGAGTGATAAGTCTTATAAATATACTAGCAGAGGACCCGGCGTTGCTCGTAGGTAAACAGAACAACCTCAAAAAAGCTAAATTATACCTCCAAATTGGTTAAATAATAACTCAATCACTGCAATATAGAGCGAAGGGACTATCCATTCTAAGAAAAATCCGAAAGACAGGAATTTACCTCTTCACTGAAGAAATCCATTCTAGGTGATATACTGGGACTTGATTTACCAATTTACCATTTGCTCAATACAGCACGTAGCTAAAGGAGTGCTTCCTGTATCGTCTTTCACTCTTTCTCAATAGTCTGCTAACACATTATCTTCAGTTACTGATCATTTTCAAAGATTTTCAAGAAATTGTTATGTACTAAGAATTCTCTTTTCTAAGAAAAGCTTGACTAACAGGAATTCTATGCATTGAATTCTATATTGCACAAACTTTGCCTTCCAGTGTTGGTCATGAGAAATATATTGTTGATCCTTGCATAGTGTTCGTGCATTGCGTGTTGACACCATTGTTGATACCTATTGTTGCACAAACTTTTATTTGCATTGTTGGTCATGAGATATATATTGTTGGTCCGTGCAGAGTGTTTGTGAATTGCGTGTTGATACCATTGTTGATACTTATTGTTGCAAAAACTTTGTCTTGCCTTGTTGGTCATGGGATATTTCTCATTAATATGCCCTGCCATAACCATGAATATCTATTTCTTTTTAACAATAATTGTTATTTTTCGAAATCTGAAGTAGAGCGTAACCTTCCTCATGCTTTGAAGGTCATGTATGCGAAATTTTATCAAGATCGGAATAAAACTGTAGATTTGTATAAAAAACAAACAAACAAACCCACAAATAAACAAACAAACAAACAAACATCCTTCTTTATATGTATAGAAAGATTAATGTATTTTTTAAATGTTTTGAATCATTTTGTTTCAACATAGAATAGATTTAAATGTTTTCCATTTTTAGCCTCTAATTAGGTATGTAGGGTATAAAAATTTCCCAATTTTTATGACTACTATGGGAATTCCTGATTATAATTAATAATAAATTATCTGCCAACTTAAAATCTTTAGAAAAGAATATCATAAATGTTTTTGTAACATTTAAACATTTTTTGATCCTAGTTTTTCACAGTATAATGCAGGTAAGGAATGCTATATCAATTATTACTAGATTTTAACTCGATGTTCGAGATTTTTGCACTTTAGTATAATATGAAACAAGGTTAATTTAAGATTTATAATCTTAAGGTTTTGAAAGAATGCCTGATTATTTCAGCACTTAGGAACGAATAAGTTATCAATAAAAGGGTATGAAGGTTCCCTAAATAATAATTTCAAGTCGTAACTGGTTAGTAACATGGAATTAAAGAAAATGTGAACTATTCTACACTAGATGACGCTTTAATGCTGATTTGACAATAACCATTTTATCATCCCGATGAGATCGATCAGTGCTTTATCATTTGTAAATGCTGCCTGTGGTCACTGTTCTCTAGATGCCATGTTCAGGCCTCCTTTTGATTAAAATCATTCTTCTTAGTGGTTCTATTTTCACGGATAGCAAACAATGTATGGTTCTGGTGTATTTCATCCACCATGTCAATGTTTTTGGGCATTATTTTTCCCATAGGTGTACGATCACACAGCATTGCTAAAAGCCAGGGAAGGGCCAGATCTGGACCCAAGGTTCATAGTAAGTATGGCGGATTTTCAGGTTGTACTGTCTCTCTCAGCATGAATGGGTGTTTCGAGTGGTACCTGTCTTTTCCATCCTTCCCTCATGATTACCGCGTGTGCTGACTGCTGAAATGGCGGTGTTAGCTCCTGTCCCTCGCATGCAGGCTGGAGAAGGGGTGGATGAATTTCGCGTTTTTCCTGTGCTTTTTCAGGCAGTTGTACAACGAAATCTTCCTCAGAATAAATCATCGGGGAGTTGGGGGAGTTTCTTATGCAGGTTCCCTAATAGAAAGAACGTAGTTCTGTTTGTTTCCTCTGCTCTGATTCTCCTGAATAGTCGCCTATAGTCGGCTGGAGCCTATTTGCATGCACTAATTTTTTTTTGCTATTTTCTAAATGCTAAATTATGATGTTGACAGAGCTCATTTGTGCAATTACTCTGTACGAGCCATCGAAATTTTCATGATATTTTTTGGTCAATCCTTTCTTGATTTGAGGGATGGCCGATTAAACTAGATCATCTACTTTAAATGAATCAGGCTTGTGCCGCTTGTCTTAGACCTGTTTTCGCTTACCAGCTATTTCAGCACTAGATTTTTTGTCAATTTCAAATGCACTGCCACTCAGAATTTGAATTGGGATTCAGTACCATGTAAATATGCTCTCTAAAAGCATCTTGGCAATTGTTTCCGTTTTCGGGTTGGCCATTGGAAGAGCTTCCACAAAACCAGCAAAATGATCTATAATCATTATAATATATTTATTTCCTGAATTAGAAAGAGGAAGTGTTCCAAAGACATCCAAACTTGTATGATAAAATGGATGTTTTGCAGCCGGAAAATCCATTAAAGGCTGCTCTCTGCATTTCTCATGAGGTGACCTATGCTGGCAACTATCGCACTTTGCACAATACTTTTGAATATCTTGCCTCATACTAGACCAGTAGAATAGTTTGATTAATTTCTTACACATTCTTTTTGCTCTTAAATATCCACTGGTGGGAGGATGAAGGAAAATATAAAAAAAATAACTAATTAGACTATTAGGTACTACCAATTGTGCCCAGGTTTCCTTGTTATCCTGAAATTTTGTGACATGATATAAAAGATTATCTCTGTCTAAAAATAAATTTTCTATTTTGTCTGGCCAATGTTTGGAGGGGGGGTCTTCTGATTTACTTTTTAAGTGGTCAATAATTTCCTTCCAATTTAAGTCTTTTTGTTGTTCTCAAGCAATTTTGTCATGAGAAACCATAGGCTCATGCTCAGCCACTGTAGAAATGGGGACTCTAGATAATACGTCAGCATTTTAATGTTTAATATGTTGTTTGTGAATTCCCTGGAGTTAAGACCAACTGAAGTAAACTTAAGTTCCACCTAGCCAGACAGCTGGAGGGTTTTTTAAAGGAAATAATCACCAAATGGGCTGATGATCAGTAATCAATTTTGTTTGGTTTTGGTTTGCTTGGTATTAATGTCCTTTTCAACTGCTGTGGTCATTTCAGGACAGTGTTATAGGGGCTGCAAATTTTGCCTCACAAGGGTTCTTTAATCTGAGCCAGCAAACGACTACACGGGACCAATGGCGTTACTTCCCTTCTGAAGGAAGTGCGTGATCTCAGGATTTTACCCCTGAAAAAATCCTCATAGTCCTCTGCCGGGATCGAACCCGCGTACTTGAGCATCAGAGTGACCATGCAACCACAGAGCCACTGAGGCCGATAGTAAGTAATTAATTTAAATGGGAGATCATATAAATAGATTCTTAACTGCTTTACAGCATAATTAACAGTAAGACATTCACGTTCAGTATCACTATAATCTACCTTGACTCAGTAAAACTGCATACCTGAATTTACAACTCATCAATATCCAGTAAGCTCAGTTCCTAGGGAGCAGGTAAAAACCTTTTTGCACCCAACTATAAATGATCTGACTTTTTAAAAATTTCCCATGTATTGGGATGAAGAAATATCTCCTAATTATTCAATTTCGTGAAGTTACACTTGAGTTGCACTTGCATTTTACCGTCTCTATTTTAAACTTTATCAGTCAATTGATTCACTTTTTGTCACTAGGTGGTTGCTAGTGCAGCACACCAAGCTAGGGTCTGGAAGTGTATAATGGACAATTTACCACAGAATTGCCCATGCAGGCTGCCTATAAAAGTAAAAACCTCATAAGATTAATTGGCAGCACAAAAGATAAAATTTTTGATAGTGATATAAGTGGGATCTATGAAATGACTTGTGGATCATGCAATAAGTGCTACATAGGTCAGACTCATCGTAAAATAATTACCAGAAATTAAAGAACATTACTTCCATGTTAAAAATGGCAATAGCATTAATTCTAGCTTTGCATATCATATCCTAAAAACAAATCATAAATTTGATAAAAACGTTTTCAAAATATTCCACATTATGAGGCACCCCAATTAATTAATCATGCTGAATATCTGGAAATCATAAATAAGCCTCCCCAAGAACTGCTTAACTTAGACCATAGTCTCATGGATGTCACTGAATGGTTGTTTTTCTACAGATATCTCAATTAATCACCGATTTCATTTGTTTGTTCAGTCTATGTTAATTCCTCATTTTTGTATCCATTGTAAGAATCCGATTTACTTCATCCTGATTACCATGTTTAATAATTTTGTTTCTCAACTGTGCCACCCGATTACTATCAGAAAATTGATAATTAACCATTCAACAATTATTATTAGAAACTATCACTTAACCCAATACTGAAATCTTATATATAATTTCATCCATCACAAGTTCTTGCCCAAGGGTGTTGAGAAAGGAAAGAAAGACTCAATTTTAAAATTAACAGCAAGAATTTTAAAATTTATACCTGTCAAATAAGAAATTTTGAGTCTGAACTAATTAGCATCACTAATCTGGTCATATTCAAGTAAATACTAACCAGTATATTTAGTAAAATATGAACCAGTATATTTAGTAAAATATAAACAATAAGAATTTGTAAGACAGAAAATGCTTTTCATGGCCAGGGAAAAATAGATTATACATACACTCTTTTTGACGAGTCAATGGTCTTGCTTCTTTGGGATCTGGGCTTGCTGGTCAGCCAGAGATGTTCTGTTGCTTGCAGGGAGTCTTCGATCATGTGGTCGTGTCATTTTGGAGCAAATGTCATTGATAATTGAACTTTATGGGATAAATACTAACTGAATTTTATGGGACGAATACTAACTGAACTTCATGGGACAAATACTAACTGAACTCTATGGAACAAATGTCATTGATAAAGCTGGGTCGCAGCTATATAAGATTTAAAAAGCCTCGGTTATGAGCAAAATTAAAGTGATAATTTTTGCAACAATTTGAATTATAAAGAAAATAATAAAATGAAACTAAAGGAATTTATGTATATCCTCCATGTGGAGCCCCCGTTGGCCAGATACAAGAAGCAAATTGGTTGCAACGAAGCTGGATTACTAAGATCCGGCCTGCTATTTATGCCTTGGTATGTCCGCAGATCAAGGGGGAGAATTGAAAAAGACACTGGTGTTCTGGATGGTGTGAAATGTAGGAGAATACTGAATCTCAGAAAATACAAGTTTTCGCGTTTGAAACGGGGTTAAATTCCACAATGTTCGGGTGTTAAATGGCAGAGGGCCATTAGTTTGTCTTCTGATTCTCTTACTCATTGTAGGGGTGAACTTTCCAGTCTTTGTGTCTTTAACTTCTACCTTGTATCCTGCTCTTTCTCTCCAAACTGACCTGACACCATAAACAGCTGTAAATTTCAAAGGCTTCAATTTGTCCCAACAGAGGTGCTAATCCTATGGATCATCCAACAAGAGCCTGTCATCATTGTTCAGAGAAAGGGGAAATGAAAACAAAAAGCATTTCAAATCCAGCGCAATAAACAAGCTTGAAAAGAGAAGAAAACTTTTCTTCAAAAAAAGAGTCTAAACTTCCAACAAAATTATTTGTCCAGTTCTAGAATATCAATAAAGGGGAACATACTTTCCTCCATAGCTTGTCTCAGTTCCAAAATGTTCAAGTAAACAAATTAATAGTTTTAATAGAGCAAAAATTAGAATAATTAGTGTTCGGGAATTCCATTCTTATATGAATAATTATAACTATAAAAATGGATTCTTATATCACTCTTTTTTTTCAAAAATGGATTCTCTTTGAAAACATTTTTACACTTCATGGAAGTTTCTTCTTGCTTCTGCTTCGTATTGATCATCGCAAGAGTATTAATATTTTACCTGGACCATGATACTTAATACTACATATAATATTCAATATGTAACTTATAAAACAATAGTTACAAAATGTAAATTAATTAATTAGTTCATAATTAATGTATAAAGATATATATTGTTAATTACTTGATAATCAGAAAATAATTAATATTTAGGAATATTCAAAAAAGAATGTGGAAAGTAAATCTCAATTGTTCAAGTAATTAAATGAATGTGGTTAATATAACATCAATTGAACATTGATTCATAATGGACAAATTAATAAGCACTAGATAGAATAAATAGTTATCAATGATTTAAATGAATAGTGTAACTAACAAGATTTTCAATAGACACTTACAAGAAACAAAACTTCTTCATAAATTATTCACATAATTAAAGACCAGTATAAAGTTATAAAAAATTAATTTTAACTGTTAATCTTCAACTGTAAAAAATTAATATGGCCTTAATTGTGGTTCACTCTCTACTTAAGGTAATATAACATAAAATGTTTCAGTTTGGACTTTTCAAAGTTCATGGCTCGAAACAATCTCACCAAACACAGTTCTTAGTCACTTTTCACAAAATTCCATCAAAATAATGTCTTTAGAAATTTAGAATAGACATCATAAAGTAGCAACTTGGTCAATTAAATGATAGTACATAACATTTTATTATAACTGATCTCTTGCTGCTTACGTAAGGATTTAGTAAAGATGTTCATAAAATTTTAATAAACACTAGGATATAATAGAGATTGTTATATGCACAACTTCATAATTTTACACCACTTTTACCATCAGGTTTGTTCACCTTGAACACCAATATCAGTCGGACAAGTTCATTGTCCACTAATTTATTGCACACACTTTTGAGATGAGCTGTCACTAATTAACTTCAAATTTTCTTTACCACCACCTTTAAGTTAAGGCTGGGAGAATAAATGGTGTTCAGCTCCGGCTTTTGTGAGTTTTTCCAACACTTTTATCTGCTCCAAATAGACCAACATAAAATGTTTTGGCTGGGAGTGGAACAACATCAAGATTAGTCTGGTGGTAATTCTTGCAGAGTCACTGAAACAGATGAAGGTTGCTAGAAGGCATCTATCTGTTCCCTGTGGCGAAGTAACTTTACAGTAAAGGTTGTAGCAGAAAAAGGGTCCATCATCTGCTTCAGATATGCTGAAAAGAGTGTAATATTTTTCCCAAAGTGTTATGGCCAAGCGTTCTACCAAAGATAGATATATTACTAACTACGTATGTATAATGTTGTATCCAATTGTGTTATAAAAGAATATAGTTTCATAATCAAGCTAAATGTTTTTGTGTAATTATATCAATTTTTTTTAAACCTTAATGTTTTTTCAAATATGAAAAGGAAAAGACCTAATTTTCACTAGGATTATATAACATTCGTGCTGGTCAGATCATAGGGCTAGCACTACCTCTGACAGAAGTAACATGGGTTCCACTAGGTGACTCCAATTCAAACTTTTCCCTAGGGTCCGAAATAACAAATGTTCCTCTGCGGAATAACCGAGATCTTAGTATAGGGCAGTGATTACCTCTATAACATTTAATACCTATAATAAGATTACTGATAAGAATAATAATGGAGACGACTCTCCCAGCTATGCTCCAAGATGATATTAGACTGGTCTGAATTATATCTGTATCAATAACAGTTTCCAAGTCATGTGCTTTTTGTTATATCTGTTGTAGGGACATTCCTGCCTTCTCCAAGTTTGTTTGGTCATCATTTTTTTTGCAAATAACTCCAAATGTTATTGATTCTTAGCAAGAAATTCAATATCAGTAGCATTAATAAAAGTGGAGATGTACAACCATTACATGTATACGAGCTGGACTACGTTCTCTTCATCCACGAAATAATGGGGGCAAAAAGAAAACTTTTCCAATACCGATGCAAGCTTGAAAATCATTTAAATGCTTGTAACAAAGTATAAGTAATGGATTCTGATTAAATGCACATTATTTGACTGATATGGACATCCTTTATGGATATTAAGAATGCTTTGTCGTTGTATGTAAACTTGAGATTTATACTCGTTCTGAAACATTTTTATTTATTGTGGAAACTCAATAGCACTCTAAATTTAATAGTGTGCATCGTGGCAATGGTGCGACTTATTTTATGAGCTTAGGTATATACACTATTTTTATAAAAATCGCATCACCCTGATGGAATGGTCTAATCCATATGCAATTTGCAATATTTGCATACAATGGGTCAGAGTATAAATGATTAGATTTTCAGAGTAATTGCTTGAAAGAACACCATGCCTCGACGACGACGAAGGGTACCATATCAACAGCTGACAGACTTTGAAAGAGGACGCATAATTGGTCTGCGTGAAGCGGGATGGTCGTATCGTGACATTGCTGCTCATGTAGGACGTAATGCAACGACAATTATGCGTGCATGGAGGCAGTGGAGCGAAGAGAACAGGGCACACCGAAGACCAGGCTCAGGAAGACCCAGCACGACGACACCGCGAGATGACAGACACCTCTATCGCATGTGTGTAGCAGATCGTACAGCCACTTCCACAGTGTTAGCACAACAGTGGGGTGCTACAGTAGGCAGGACAATGTCTGCTAGCACTGTACGACGCCGTTTGATTTCCAGAGGATTGATGGCACGAGTACCATTGTTGCGGATTCCTTTGACTCAAAACCGCCGGCGCCTCAGGTTGCAATGGGCCCATCAACACCAACAGTGGCAAGCTGAATGGCAACAAGTTGTGTTTTCGGATGAGTCAAGGTTTAACTTGCAGCACCATGACGGCAGGATACGAGTCAGAAGACATCGTGGCGAGCGCGACCTTCCAGAATGCATCCTGCAGCGTCATTCAGGACAAACGCCAGGGGTGATGGTGTGGGGTGCAATCAGTTACCATGGCCGTTCCCGTCTGATCAGAATCCATGGCAATCTGAACAGTGACCGGTACATCAGGGAAGTTGTGCAACCCGAGGTCATCCCCTTCCTGCAGAACCTTCCAGGCGCTGTATTCCAACAGGACAATGCCCGACCGCATGTGGCCAGAAATGTCCTGGCCTTTTTCCAAGCACATCAGACGTCCTTGTTCCCCTGGCCTGCTCGTTCACCAGACATGTCCCCAATCGAACATGTGTGGGACAGGGTTGCTCATCGATTGGCTCGTCAGACTCCTGCAGCAGCAACTGTGGATGAACTGTATACCCGTGTAGACAGAGCATAGCAGGACATTCCGCAGGCCCTTATTCAGAGCTTGTTTGACTCAATGCCACGACGTTTAGAGGCTGTAATTGCATCCCACGGTGGTTTCACCCGATACTAATGTGACAATAAAACGCATTGTATTGACCTGAAAATCTAATGGTTTCTTTTCTGACCCATGATATGCAAATGCTCCAAATTTAATGCAGATTGGGCTATTCCATCAGGGTGTTGCGATTTTTATAAACAGTAGTGTATTAATTCTAGTCAAAAGTAGGTTTCAGCAATGTATATACTAAATGATAAAAACGCCTGAGCAATTTCAGTGATATACTATGTGATTTCAATGCCTCGGTACAAAGATAACGGAGATCAGAACAAGGGCAAATGTGGTATCCTATAGAATGAAAGAGAGGGTGAGCTTCATGGTTCACCCAGAAACAAATTCCAAAAAAATTTGAACACACTATGCTCAATATAAACAAAATAATTACAGGATGACTGAATAACAGCCAACCATGAGGGGTATTGGAATTCAATCCTCAGCTTTTTTTCTTGTCTTTTTCAAAAATTGCTGGTTACTTGTTTTTAATTGGAGAGAAATTGGAGAAAGTAAAAATGAGCCATGTCAGAATTGGAGGTCACAAGACACCATAAAAATAAAATCCCATTCGAAATTATGTATGATAGAGAATGGTTCTATCTGCACATTGAAACTTCCTTTCCATAGGTGGCTTTCCATCCACAGATGGAGAAATGTGTTGCTATATGCTGTCAGAGATTGATGCCCGCTGAGCCTCCAAGGGCTCACAAAAAGTCAACACCTGTATAAATGGAATTAGTAGGGAGGGGTACCCAAGTGCTCTGACTGACCGCTCTTCTCTCAAGCTCCAATTGATACAATGTTGCGGTTAGAAAACAGTTGTAATTTAGTTAAATTTAGCGTGAAATAATAGACCATAAAGACTATTCTTGTTATTATGTTACTTGTATAACTGGGAGCTATTTTCTTATATCCACACAACATAGTGTCATCATTATCTTGAACTCTTTAATGTGTATCCGGTATAAATGTTTAAGCCATAATGTAATGTTATTAAAAGAAAATATCTCAAAAACATTCTTTAATGTTAAATTTCAGTGAAATCATCTGTTAAGGTTATTTTTTAATTCATTTCATTTCATATTATTCTATTTTATTCATCATTTTCTTTTTTCTTGTTTGTAATGTTGTTTAAAAGTATCTCCCAAGTTATCTTAATCCCCTCAGTACAATAGCAATAGGGAAGCTTATCTGATTCGGTCTGACCCGCTTTAAATCTAAGGAGGGGGAAGAGGTGGATGAGTCACATGAATTCCTCATACAAGAATTCTCAATGAATGCAAGAGAGAAAAAAAATAATTATTGCAGCATAATAGAATTCAATGTGTACAGGGTGATTCAGTCAATTTCTGACCATTTCAGTACTATGATTTATTGACCCATTAATGTTTACAAACTTATCATTTCAGTATGATATTTTAGGCAGTTCGGAGTTTTTATTCCCGTGGAAAAGTCTTGATGATATGTTCAATGTGGCCACCATGAAAGTTTTGAACTGCTCACAGCCGAATGGTGTAGTTGTTCATAACTCTATCCAGGATTTCTGCATCCACAAGGGTGCAGCAGTCGACGATGCTTTGTCGCAGCTGGTCTAGGGTTCTTGGTGCTATAGTGAACACACTGTCTTTAAGGAACCCCCAGAGATAAAAATCACATGGGTGTAGGTCAGGACTCGTAGGGGGCCAAAGAAAGCCACCCCCGAATCGATATGGAAACCTGTTTGAAATGATATGATTTCCGAATTTCTGATTGAGAAAGTCCAGCACTTCATCTTATACAGGAACAGGTGTAAATCCTTTCTCAAAGTTCGCCACTTCGTGGTATACAACAGAGAACCTTCTTCAACGAACGGATTTTTTGGCAGGGGAATCGACCAACCTTGTGCAAACATTTTTGACAACTTCGGCCGTTCAAACACGAGCTTTGCTCCCACCTTTTTTCTTGCCTTTAACACATCCAGTGGCACGAAATTGCTTGACAGATTCCATGATTGCTTGCCTGCCTGGTGTGTCTCGGTACTTATACTCCTTCCGGAACGTTCTTTGCATGGTTACAGGTGATTTTGCTCAAAATACTATTCTACAACCTTGCATTTCTGCTCTGTTGATAAAGCGGGCACCATTTTTCAACAATACGACTTTCATGCAGCGCCGTTGCAACAATACAAACTCCAACTATTTAGAAATTCGATATGGCACTCACATTCATTCAATTGTTTATCCCTAATGCACGTCATTCGAGTGAAATGGTCAGAAATTGACTGAATCGCCCTGTATATTTTTATAAATGTTCTTGTATAAAAATTGTTTTTATCTGGACCTATTTAAATAAATTGGATTCTTTGAATCCTTTACTGTATAATTATTTCAGCAAGTATAATGAGGTCTTTGCTATTCACTGGACATTGTAGGAAAATAACTTTTTTTCTGAAAAAAAATCTCTCAAAAATTCTCAATTTATTTTTAAAATTTGAATTAGAATTTATTACGTTAACTACTAAAATTTTCATAGTGTAACATTAATATTTTATTTTTTCAAATGTGAAATTAATATTTACTGCGTAATTTCTCTACTGCAGATGGAATGAGTCATTATTCACTCAGGTACCAAGGTGGGAACATGCAGCAGTGTTAGTCTAGGTAAATGAGTTTTCAAACTTTTATGTAAATGTAAATTAACGAATTTTATTGCGATTATATAAACGCGATTAAATGGCAGTATTTTGTAATTATTCAGATAGTTTTAAAGCAAAATGTATAGATAATGGAATAGGGTTTAGGTCAGGGTAGATTTCAACAGTCTTATTCCGTGCGGGGCTGTTGATATGGCCAAAAAATCAGGTTTTTTGTATATTAATGGTGTGAATCAAATATCTTCCTGTTAATGTCAGGTTTGTATATTGGATAATGCGTTTTATAGTTAATATAATTATCATTATTATCAATTTAAGCCTGTTTTTTACAATTTTCCATCGTTTAAAATGTGCGGAAAATAAAACTTAAGATAATAATGAAATTTCAATCTTAAAATCAATTAAATGAATATTAAACAATGGATATCTGTTTAAGAAGGTACTTTGACATGAAATAATGAATTATACTGTAAAAACACGAGGGAACTAGACTAATTTTTGAAACGCATGTGTAGGCTAATGGTATAAATAATCTTTATCCTAATTATGCAATCCTTTGTTTAAAATTGCCTAACATGTGTCAATAATGATTAAGCATAATATGGTCATGATATTTACGATTGAAAAGCAAAATTTTAACTCAAAAAGAGGTTTCGTCCGACATTAGGCCTGATACAATTTTTTTTTCCTTTTGGGCTTTTATAAATGGACTTAATGTTTAGTTATGATGATAATGCTTATATATAATGGAAGAATTCCAAAATGTATAGAATAATTTTTATATGGGATTAATATTCAATTAATAGGTAAAAATCATGATGGAAATAATGTTCATTAATCAGGTATGCTATGTCATTGCAAGGGAACCGGACAATTGCCACTTGGACTTTTGCCACACCAGAAATTTGCCACCTGGACGTTTGCCACACTGGACATTTGGTGCTTAGGACATTTGCCACACTATACATTTGCTCCCAACTGCTTATACTGCTTCAGTATCCTTCTTGTTCAGAATGTAATTAATAACTATAAAAGAAATACAACTAACTATTCACATACAGGAATTTTTTTTTATTAAGTAAAAGGTAAACAATAACATAAATATGATGGTGTAGGACTTTCAATTCAATGTATAGCATGGCCTATACCTTTTAAAAATTCTGGCAATGTCTTCCGAGGGTTCACATAGTCCAAGCACAGGGTCTTAAGCCGCCGCTAATGATCTTGCTCGGCATGTCTAATCAGTTTTTGTAGAGGTTGTCCGCGAGATGTACTCAAGAAAGAGTACTAAACTCTGATCTTTCCGTATATCTTCAATCGCCTTCCAAATGGTTTGATGTGCCTGCCCGCCAAATTATTAAAAGATGAATGCTAACCCTCGCAAAAATTATTTCTTCGATCCTCGTATTATTTGTTCGATCCTAGTATTATTGTTTACCTTTTAATTAATAAAAAAATTTATTTCCTGTATGTGAATAGTAAGTTGTATTTCTTTTATATTTATTTATTACATTCTGAACAAGAAGGATACTGAAGCAGTATAAGCAGTTAGGAGCAAATGTCCTGAGTGGTAAATGTCCTGAGTGGCAAATGCCTGGTGTGGCAAATGTCCCAGTTGCAAAGATTTTGGCCGGAATTTAGCCTAGTGAAGAATTAAATAAAAATATTATTTTAAATATTTTTTCTTCTGCCCGGAGTTAAAAACTGCTTATTCTCGGTCACTTTAGAAATTGCCAGCAACAGGAAAGTAAGGATTCATTTTACACCTTATTGTGTTGGGTCATTTGACTCTTGTTCAAGGACCCAGGGGTATTGGCAAAGTTAGTGAAGTTGTTTGGATCGAATTTAAGACAGGATGTAGGATGGTAGAATGATTTAGACGCAAACAAAGTTTTAGAAATTTTATTTAATTTTACACCAAAGTTATGTTTTAATTTCGCACGTTTCGAGGATTTTTAAAGAGTTCCGCAGAGCACCAGGTAAATCAATTCTATAGTTCGTAAATTGCCAGTGTTTGTCCTAGAAAGCACAGCCTGCCCTGAAAGGTATACAGTTGCACTGTCGGAGAAGAAATCCATCATCGAGCCATCTCCAAGCCACGTTGCTGGATGAGACCACCACAGCAGACGTCCCTGAGTGAGACCAGAGTGAGACACAAGTCGTAGTGGACAGATATAGCTAACATTCATTCCTGTCTCAGTGCCCATTCTTTTCTTACACACTCTTATTTTAATTAGTATTTGGGAACGGAACATTTAGTACAGTTACATTGTGGAAAGGACAGATTACATATTAAATTGGAATATTAAACTTTGGAGAGCTTCATTCCTGTACTCTCCCTAAAAAGTTAAATTGTTTCAAAACAGACTAGTTTAATTTACCAGTTACCGTAAATCCTCTACTATAATGAGACCCCTTGTATAATGCGACTCCACTTTTTCGGCCCAAAAAACCAGCCAAAATGCTAACCTCTTGTATAATGCGATCCCCATTTTTGACTCCTCACGAGAAATAAAATGTGCAAAAATATACAGAAAAAAATCTTTATTTTTAAATAATCTGGATCTTAAAAATGTAGAAATGTACAAACTCATTTAAGTGAACTTTCTTGTCTTTGTTCAAAATTGTATAAAGTTTAAATTCACCAAAATTCAATTCATTTTGGGACATTTGCACCATTAAAACCATTGGAAGTTTATAGCCTTACATTGATAGGGAAAGCTTTCCCACTCACACATCGACTTTATATCAATTTTCTTAATAAAAAAAACAAGTCATCTTTATTCACTGCGTATTTTCACTGCATAAGCTTTCTTGTAGGCTTTGGTTCGAGGCAGTTTGCAAGTACAGTATAACGATCTTTGGAAGAAGTTAGTTTCATATTATGGTAGCTGTTGACGATGAGAAATTCGAATAAAAAGTGAATTAATTTATTGTGTAATGAACTGGAAGTGTCAATGCAATGTAATTAATGTATAATGCACGATAAATTTGTGTGAATATCATCAGCACAGAAGGGAACTTCGTCGAGGCAGTTTGGATTCTTATAGGCCTACATTTCTCACTCACACATCGACAAAAAAAATATAATAATAAAAAAAAAAAACCCCACAGAACAGAACATTTCTTTATGAAAAATCAAGTAAACTTTATTCAGTTTTAACATTTTTCATAACTTGTCTGCATAAGTTTTCTTGTAGGCTTTGATTTGAAGCAGTTTGAAAGTAGGCCTATTTGAAAGTAGCGATCTTTGGGAGAAGTTATTTTCGATGTTGGTGACAAGGAATTCAAATAAAAAGTGAAATAATGTATTGTATACTGAACTGGACACTGTATAAGCTGTATAATTAATCTATATCACACAGTATATTTGTTGAGAATTTCATCAGGACAGTAGTTCGAAGCAGTTTGGAAGCAGAGACCATCAATATTGATGGTCTCTATTTTGAAGTAGCGATCTTTGGGAGGAGTTATTTTCGATGTTGGCGACGAGAAATTCGAATAAAAAGTGAATTAATTTATTGTATAATGAACTGGACACTGAATATGCAATGTAATTAATGTATAAAACACGGAAAATTCGTGTGAATGTGATCAGCACAGAAAGCAACTTCGACAAAAGCAACTGCCTCCACTGGGAGTTTGGAAGTTTATAGCCCTACATTGATAGGGAATGCTTTCTCACTCGCATATCGACAAAAAAACACAGAAGTACATCAATTTTCTGAATAAAAAAACAAGTAATCTTTATTCAGTTTAACATTTTTCATAACTTGACTGCATAAGCTTTCTTGTAGGCTTTGGTTTGAGGCAGTTTTGAAGTAGGCCTATTTGGAAGTAGCGATGTTTGGGAGGAGTTATTTTTGTATTAAACGTTGGCGACAAGAAATTCAAATAAAAAATGAATTAATTCATTGTATAATGAACTGGACACAGTATATGCAACATAATTAATGTATATTATACGGTAATTTCATCTGGACAAAATCCCCTCTGGACAAAACCACCTCCGGCAGCAGTCGTCATTGGAGGGCTGATATTTATCCTCTTGTATAATACGTCCCAGCAAATTCAGGTGCTTTTTTAGGCCAAAAAAATTCGCATTATAGTAGAGGATTGACGCTAAATCTTAAAAATATTTCTGTATCCATTAATGTCGTAAGACTCTAGTATTCAAGCATCCAGATTGTTTAAATTCCATTGTTACTTTATTAATTATCCCTCTAGCCATTTAATTTACACATAAAGCTTTGAAGGATTTGTGTAAAATGATGAAGGATTTGTAAAATCCGAAATGCGCATCTGAGGAAATAAAAAAAATTGTTGTGGATTAGTGTTTTCGTTTTTTCCAATTTTTATACGTCGGTATCCACAGTTACGGCAATTATTCCTGTATTACATAAAGCTTTTACTTATCCATTTTCAATTCTCCCTCTTGGAATTTTAGTTCACAGAAACCATTTTAGTTTATGATCACCATTATTCTCAATTTTACAGATAATTATCTCGTAATATTTATCTGTCCAGAACTAGAAATTGATATGTTAATTGTTATATATGATTCCAATTGATTACAAAATTTTACATGGAAATTATATTTAATCATTATTGATATACCTTTACCTTAATTGATACATTTTTGTTACAAATTAATCTATTGTTTAATCTAAATTATTGTCATTTTCTGAATACCAAAATTTGATATCCATTTGATTTAGCAAACTACTATTTGTTTTTAAAAATCTCTTGTTGAATGTTCCAATAAATTTTATATTATTGTTATTACTACCTTGAGCGCTTGATTCTCTCCTCATTGACTGAATCAGATGCAGAAGGTTTTAGTTATGTAAGTGGTTTAAATATATAATCTTTAATTGGCTAATATTATAATGCGGAGGCGCAGTCTTTTCTAAATTATCCAAATTCTTTATTCAACCGCATCCTCATAATTTGACCCTTCTAGCCTGCAATAGTCAAACAATCGGCTATTGTTAAACAAAATAACAAGTTTGACCATTGTTCTGTGCTCAGACAATAAAATTTATACTAAGTAATTTAAAAATCTTTAAGAAATCTTTTGTTTGTTTTATAGTTTGTGATACTTATATATCTCAACCAGATTTCAGGCCAACAACTACGAAGATGTAAAGATATAACACATTACTAGGCCTTTCAATTTAAGATTGCCAAAGCAATTTATAAGGAGTAATAAGTCTTATGAATATATTAATGGATTTTTTAAATATCTTTGAATCATATTGTTTGAACATATAATAAATTTAAATGCTTTTCATATTTAGCTTCTACTAAGGTATTTAGGGAATAAAAAAATTCCCAATAATTTTAACTACTATGGGAATTTCTGATGAAAATTAATAATATAATGATATTAATAACTTAAAATCTTTAGAAAAGAATATTGTGTGTTTGTTACATTTAGACATTTCTTTATGCCAGTTTTTCTCAGGTAAGGAATGCTTTTTCAATTATTAATAGATTTTTTAATGCTTTGCTGCCCCTCTGTGAGTTTAAATAGCAGTTTTAATACCAGGTAATACAGTGAAACTCAATCTGCGAGACTTTTGCACTTTAGAATAATATGTCACAAGGTTAATTTAAGATTTGTAATCTTAAGTTTTTAAAAGAATGCATGATTATTTCAGCACTTAAGAATGAATAAGTTATCAATAAAAGTGTATGGAGGTTCCCTAAGTCATAACTGGTTGGTAACGTGGAACCAAAGAAAATATGAGCTAGACTACACAATCTGATGCTATAATGCTGATTTGACATTAAACATTTCATTATCCCAATGAGATCGGTCAGTGCTTTATCAACTGTAAAGGCTGCCTGTGGTGTCTACTCTCTAGCTGACATGTTCATGGCCTCCTTTTGATTAAAATCTTTCTTCATAGTGGTTCTATTTGCGTGGATAGCATGCATTGCATGGTCCTAGGTTTCTTTAGCCGGCATTTCAGGCCCAATGTCAATGTGTTCAGGCATTATTCATCCCATAGGTCTACGATCATGTGGCATTGCTAAAAGCCAGGTAAGGGCTGAAGCTGGGCCCAATCTTCGCAGTCAGTACAGCGGATTTTCAGGTTGTATTGCTTCTCTCCGCATGAATGGGTGGCTCGACTGACTGCTGTCTTTTTTGTCTTTCCCGCATAATTACTGGGTGTGCTGACTGCTCAAATGAGTGTCTGGGCTCCTGTCCCTTGCGTGCAGGCTGCAGAATGGGCAGATTAATTTCTCGTCTTTCCTGTGCATTTTCTGGCAATTGTACAATGAAATCTTCATCAGAGAGGTGGTGGGAGCTTCTTACACTGGTTTCCTAACAGAACGCGGTTCAGTTTGTTTCCTCTGCTCTGGTTCTCCTGAATGGTCGCCTATCTTCGGCTGGAGCCTATTTGCATGCACTAATTTTCTCTTACGATTTTCTAAATGCTAAATTATGAAGTTGACAGGGCTCATATGCCCAATTATTCTATACGAGCCATTGAAATTTGCATGAAGTTTTTTGGTCAAACCTTTCTTGATTTGAGGGATGGACAAATAAACTAGATCATCTACTTTAAATGAATACAGCTTTTGCCTCTTAGGCCTGTTTTTGCTTAGCAGCTTGCGGAGCACTAAATTTTTCGGTAATTTCAAATGTATTGTTAAGTCTCGCTTCGACCTTACTGCTATAGTTATTTTCAATATCATAATAGGTCTGCCTTGGTGTTTTAAAACATCAAAGGGTAAGACTGGACTAAAACATGACAGGACTATCTCCTATGGAAGAATGAGGTGTGGTGTTATAACTGATGACTACGTACGGGATCCAAGTGTCTCAGTCGCATTGACTGCGAACCACATAATGTTTCAGTTCCCCATTAAGTGTTCGATTCATCCTTCTTGATCATTCCATTCCCAGATGGAGGAAATGCTGTCATGAGTAATTTCTTTATGCCTAAATGTGAACATATTTTTTTATGAGGTCAGAGGTGAAATTTTTTTCTCTGTTACTCAGAATTTGAATTGATTCAGTAACATGTGAATATGCTCTCTACGAGCATCTTGGCAATTGTTTCTGCTTTCGGGTTGGCTATTGGAAGAGCTTCCACAAAACCAGTAAAATGATCTATAATCATTAGCATGTATTTGTTTCCTGAATTACAAAGAGGAAGTGATCCAAAGACATCCAAACTTGTGCGATAAAATGGATGTTTTGCAGCCGGAAAATCCATTAAGGTCTGCCCTCCGCATTTCTCATGAGGTGACCTTATGCTGGCAACTATCGCACTCTGTGCAATACTTTTGAATATCTTGGCTCATGCTAGGCCAGTAGAATAGTTTGATTAATTTCTTACACATTCTATTTGCTCTTAAATATCCACTAGTGGTAGGATGATGGAAAATATATAAAACAGATTAATTAGACTATTAGGTACTACCAATTGTTCCAGGTTTCCCTGTTATGCTGAACTTTTCTGCCACAATATAAAAGATTTTGTTTGTCTAAAAAGAAATTTTCTATTTTGTCTAGCCAATGTTTGGAGCGGGTCTTCTGATTTACTTTTTAAGTGCTCAATAACTTCCATCCAATTTAAATCTTTTTGATGTTCAGAAGCAAGTTCGTCATGAGAAACTATACGCTCATACTCAGCCTCTGTGGAAATGGGGACTAGATAGTCCATCAGCCTTTTTAATTTTTAATGGCTGGTTTGTGAATTACCTCGCGTTAAGACCGACTTAAGTAAACTTAAGTTCCACCTAGCCAGATGAATGTAGGGTCTTTTAATGGAAATAACCACCAGTTGGGTGATCAGTAATTAATTTAATGGTAAATAGATCCTAAACTGCTTTACAGCATAAACAACAGCAAGACATTCATGTTCGGTAATGCTATAATTCATTTTTTTAGTAATCTACTGCAGTATGCAATAGGATGCTTTTTACATGAAATTTTTGTGAAAGTACAGCTCCTAAAGCTAAAGAGCATTCATAGATACTAAAAATCTTTTTCAAAGTCTGGGCTTTTAAAGACAGGTGCTGTTATTAAAGGTTGTTTCAGAGTAGGAATGCCTTCCCCACTTCCTCAGTCCAATCAAAACTCATATCTTTCTTTGTTCGATTCGTTAATGATTTAGGTATTGTGCTAAAAAAATCTACATACCTTTCATATTAATTAGCAGTACCTAAAAATGATCATATGTCACACATTTTTGGCATGGAGAATTAACTGCTTAAATTTTACTAGGATCTGCTAAAATTCCTTAATCTGAAACATGTTCCAAAAATTAACTTTATCATTCAAAACTTGACATTTTTGAGGTTTTAATTTGAAATTAACATGTTTTAAGTGGCACTAAGAAGACTTAATCGACCTTGCTGTAGATATAGAACACGTTCTCCATAAGATCAAGTCAACTGACAAGGCGCCAACAAACTGAAGAAACTAAATCCCATAAGAATGACAATACCCATAAGATAGCAAAGCATATCAGAGACAAACTAATGGATAGTGAAGCCATAATTACCCAGGCAGACAAAGGCAAGGCCATCGTAATCATCCATGAAGAAGACTACAATAACAGAGTATACAAATTCATCAATGACAATGGTTTCACCAGATTAAAAAGTGACCTCATGAAGAAATTCTCCAACCCAGCCAAACAAACAATCTGCAATTTATCTTCCAACAACCTACAAGCCATCGACAACAAATTAATTGCTAAGCAACCACAGCTGCCAAAATCGAGAGCACAGGTAAAAACACAGATCTGACAACCCCATCTGACGGATTGTTAACTGCTGTGACTCATCTTTATACTATATAGCCAAAAATGTTGCTTCATGGGTGAAAAGCAACTATCCTCTAAACAACAAATATACTATCAGCAACAGCATGACCAGGGCGTCAAAATAGAAGCACACATGAGGTTAATATCACTTGACATAGCCAACCTCTACACGAATGTTCCTTTTACTGAGACGATAAAAATCATTGACCAGACTCTTGAAAAATGACTATTGACCCTAACAAGCCTTGCGGTTATCCTTATGCTATCAGGCCTCTTACATAGACAAAATTACTTCATATGCAATATTGTCTTTTTCACTATCCCAGATGGAATAGCCATGGGATCATCGATTAGTGCCACAATTTCAGAAATATTCTTAGTGTATCTAAGAACCAAAGATCGACAATCATTTCCTACAAATGGTACATAGATGATACCCTGATTATCTTTGACGAATGAAAAAGCACTTCCAACGATATACTTAGAGCCTTCAATGATGATATTAGATGATACTAGCTTAGTTAATGATACTAGACAACATGGACATCATGAAAATCTATTTATTTCTTAAGTCTTAGTAAGACCAATATTAGAATATGCCTCTTTGTCATAGTGTAGGTGCATTACATAAAGCCATAGGCAATCTCTTGAATTCAAATTTATACTGATCATGGCAAAGATGGTTTTTTCATGATCATTTATTTCTAATTAAAAATAGCCCTGAATGGCATCTCAAACGGTATAAAAAGTCCTTTGAGAGTCCTGATTGTGAAATGGTTCATTAATATTGGTGAGTTGATATGCATCAATTTTGGTAACTGCATTTAATTTTCAATAATCTACTACAGAGCGGTAAGTTCCAGCTTTCTTTTTAATGCTGTTGCGGTCCATGGTGATCAGCTGTAAAGGGTTACATCATGTTTTAACAATTAATCAACTAATTTATTCATGGCATCCCTTTGTGAGTATGGAATAAGGTAAGGTTGCTGTGCAATTGGAGGTGAGTCCCATGTGTCGATGATACGCTATAGTTCATCCAGATAAAAATAGTGGACGGAGCCTAAGAATTTTGAATTGGCCAATCACGAAGATTTGATCATGCAATTAATTATAGTGTAAAGCGTTTTATCGTTAATTTTATTTTTTATTTCGCATGAAATTACTTATGTTGCATATTAAATTAAAATAAATTTGATAATGCATGTACCTTTAAAAAAAGCTCTATCCTATCATGTCACATAAATTATATTTTTGTTTAACTAAAATTTTATTTTTACTTTTCATTTTTTTTATTTTAAATTGTAAGCGAAGTCAATATATCGATATTCTTTTATTCTTTAATGAATCTTTCATTTTTGTTATTTCTTTTAATGAATTAGATTTAAAAGAATTTCTATAATGAATCACGATTAAATATTTACTTATTACAAATATTTCAATAAAAATTTAAAAAACAAAGGTTCTGGCCATTTTTGTTTATTTGCTGGCCATTTGGTGTTGTAGATGAAATAGCCCATATGATCGCTGGTCACTGCACGTTGTGAACAGATTGATGACTGTGTAGATAATGAAGAAACCCCATAATTCCATGCACATCGACTGCCTGACATGATATCATCGCTAATCCACACCTACTCCAAGTTTCCCTGGATCAACTATAATTTACATTTCCCCAAATCAAACTCAAATTTCAAAAACACTTCTTAATATGCTAATAAAACCTCTTCTAGAGCTTTTCTTTTTTCAGAATCTAACTGTTCCAATTTAAACATGCTCAAAAATTCATTTCTATTATTTTTATTTTCATGCCAATATCAATAGTGTTATTAAATTTCACTTCCTCCTCCTCAGCTCCATTAACTCTCCTAAAATTTTTCCTTAAAGTTTCACCAGAATAATTCATCCAAAAAACAGGAATAGTATTAAATTTAGCAACTTTTGCCCAATCCTTAGCACCAATAAGACCTGTATCAGTTTCTCTAAGTTTCAATACAGCAATTTGATTTTTAAATGATTTACCTTTAATTTTAGCTTCAGACAATACCTCTGAATAGGGAGGAATAGAAACATTTCTTTTGCAACTCACAGGAATAGTGTCTATATGTTCTTTAACTGCAGTTACATTACAGGTGATTTTCTTAACTCACCCTCTTTGCCACAAACCTTCAAATGGAATTCTATGAATTTCATCATGCAAATTAGAACGTTTAAAACCAATAATAAACCAAAATTTGTGAAACATGTCCCTTCCTAGGATGGCATGATAAGAGACATCACTTCTTCGTTTCCAAATGCAACTTAGAGACTTATAATTTTGTTCCCGAAAGCTGATGTCAAGTGAACAAGTACCCTCAGATATAAAATTATGCCCTGTTACTCACACTAAATTTATTTCTGGTCTATTAACATTTTTTACTTTGTACCAATTAGCTTTTAATATGCTTATAGTATAAGGGTCAAATAAAATTACTTTTGATCTGCTATCAAGAAGAAACTTGATAGTGAATGGCCCTGCTTTCCCTGTAACAAATAAATCTTTGGGTCCTGAGTTATTACTCACGAGCAATTGAGTTGCTTGCTTATTTATTGACCTCCCATCCCTTGTCCTGGGGGGAAGAAGTTTTGAACATTTTTGGCTAAGCCGTGCATTCTCTACCCTGGTCTAGTTTGTTGTTTCACGGGTGTTTTAGCTTGCTCCTCCTGCGATCTCATCTTTGTTCGACAAAAACATTGGGTGTGTCCTTCGTGATGACAATAGAAGCACTTCATTGTCCTATGCCTATGATTATAACACATACTTGCTGTATGTCTGGGTTTATGGCAGCTAAAACAAACAAAATCTGTATTCCACGTACATTGTTTCTTCTGTCTATAGCTGTTAAATTCCCATGCTTTATTCTATTGCCCTGTTGTCTAAGATCATGCCTATGTGGTATTCCTACTGTCACTCATGTTTCTATTCTCTCAGGTGGATATTCTCGTGAACCTTTTTTATTTCTCCCAATATAAATTTTAACATTTCATCCATCACTTACTAATTAACACGTTAACGTCTAATTCCTTTTTATCTTTTGCCAATTCCACATCAACTTTTCCTACTAAATTTAACCCATACTTTCATGTCACAAATTTTAATTCAATTTCTTCGTCTTCTGCATAATTAATAGCTTTTTCAAATTTATCCAGTTTTCTAAACAGTACTGTTTCTGTAGACTAGTTCGTAATACCTCTAAGAATTTATCTTTAATTTTTTCTTCTAATATCTGCTTTATGAATGCTCGTTTACATCTGCATCCTGGCCTACACCCCCCTCTACCTGACTCATTGTTTTCCTTCCTGGTGCCTGAATACACGTAGCGTAGTCTCTACGAGTTTCCCGTTTTTCCTGGTGACATTTGGATAATAATCTTTAAATTCTACCCTTTGACTCTTTGCCAAATCGCTCTATTAACTTTTTCTTTAATTCATCATAGTTATTTATCCCTGCTAGAGCCTGATCATGTCTACAATAAAACTGAGTTTTCCTGATAAACTTGATTTGTGATACATTTAATTTGTTTTGCTACCCAATTACATACAGTGCCATTCTCATCAATTTTTTGAAAAAATAAAGTGGGATCCGTAGACCATTCATAATGACCAACTTTGCTTGCCAAACCAAAAGATGCTTGAGATGGCTTTTTCTCTTTAAGATGTCAAAATTTATTTGCTACCTAATATCTCCTCCTAGGTCTTAGGATTAAATTTTTATCTTATTTATGCAAATCTCAAACACCTTCAGAACTAAATCAGTTTATTTAATAACTTAAATATCCTGTCACACTGTGTCAATATATGTAATGGTCTGGTTTATTTCATCCTAATTACCATGTTTAATAATTTTGTTTATCAACTACACCACCTGATTACTATCGGGAAATTGTTCTTTAACCAATTGTCAATTAATTTTATAAACCATCACTTAGCCCAATACCGAAATCTTACATATAATTTCATCCATCACAAGTTTGTGCTCAAGGGAGTTGAGAAAAAAAAGAAAGACTCAATTTTAAAATTAACAGTAACAATAAATTATTTATGTCAAAATAAGTAATTTTGAGTCTGAAGTAATTAGCATCACTTATCTGGTCATATTCAAGTAAATACTAATCGGAACCAATATATTCATTAAAATATGAACAATAATTTGTAAGAAAGAAAACTCTTTTCATGGCCAGAGAAAAATAGATTATTCGTACTGTTTTTGACAAGTCAATAGTCTTGCTTATTAGGGATCTGGGCTTGCTGGTCAGCTGGAGATATTCTGTTGTAGAGAGTCTTCAGTCGTGTGGTTGTGTCATCTTGAGGACAAATACTAACTGAACTTTATAGGACAAGTTTTCTCGTTCGAATTGTGGTGCGAATCCTCGAACGATCAGCGATTGATTGTGACGTCATGGATGTGGAATCTTGGGGTCAGTAGCAGGGCCAAGAATGAAGCCAAAATCTGTCTCTCGACCCTCGAATTGGGTGCCAATTCATCTCACAACCACCTACAAGAGCTCCACAACGTTTGGGTGTTATATGGCAGAGGGCCATTAGTTTGTCTTCAGAAGCTCTTAATTATTGTAGGGGCGAGCTTTCCTCTAGGGTCATTCCAGAAATAATTCACGTTGTTTTTGGCATTTTCAAACTCCCCTGTCCCCCACGTAACATTGTCACATTTTTCCATACCACCTTCTCTTTTAAGACTCACACCATGTATGTTAACTTCCCCCTTCATACAAACAAAAGAAATAATCTTTGGTTGCTTTCAAACACATTAATCCTGTTTGAACTAAGATTTCATTGTTGTTTATGTGTAGATCAGATAAAATTGAAATGGTTCATGGACTTACATAATGAAATTTCAGGTTTTTGCTTAGGTGTTAACAAATGCGATTTTTGAAATTTGAAAATTTAACTATCCAAAAAAATCTTGTAAACTTTCTAAGAAGGAACTTTAATGGTGATGCAGAAGTGCAATTATTAATGTATCGTGAACCTCGACAAAGCGATCATCGCATGCACATGCTCACGTCAACATTGCTTAACAGATAAGTGCCAATTTATTCATTGTTGACTCTCACTACGAATTGATTGTTACATGACATGCTATTATTTTGGTATACTTTTAGGTCTCTGTTAGAGCATGTGCAATTGACTTGAAGGGGTCCATGAAAAAGCCTGAAAAGTTAATAAGAGTCAAACTAAGACCTTGATGATGATATTCTCAATAATAGAATTTGAAAAAGTTTAACGTTTTTAAGTTACCATGCAAATGGTGGACGGATAAACGTACAGCCCAAATATGCATTCTTATAAGCAGCTTTTAGCTAAAGCTCCTAATAAGAAAACATTATTATCCTATTCATTGTTAAGATTGGCAGTTGCAAACAATTTGAAAAAGGTAATTTTGATTATTATGTATAATAATTAAAATAAACATTATTGTGAAACTCAGACTGGTCAGAACTTTAATTGTTGTAAATTTTATACTGATATAATAAACCACAGAGAGTAATGGCGTTTTTTTAAATGTAGCACATTGTTATAATATCTGAGAAGTAAAGCCATGTAATGGAAGATAAAATCGTACAAGTTTTATCATCATAGTATAATTAATCAGATGGAACAGAATCTACAGGGTGACCCATAAATTTCTGTACACAGGAAAAATAAACATTTTTTTATAAAAACCATATTTATATAATATGCTCTGCATGACTACCATTGTTTTGAAAACATTTTGATGCGTGTCCTCCATTGCTGAAGTTATGAACTTATATGACATCCTGTATATGAATAAAAGCCAATGTGGTTATATTTTAGAGAATCTCTACCCCCACAAACTGGTCTGCATCAAACTTTGCATGATGCTTTAACATATCCGGGAAAGATGTAAAACAAGTGGAAAACCATACATTGATTTTGTGGTAGAATGTTTACATACATTTACGTTTTGCATTTTAAATAATTACGTCCTACATAGTCAAATTTAGCAAAAAGAATTTGGTTATTCTAAAATTTACTGTAAACATACTGGCTTTGTTATATTCAACTAGACTGACTGGAGCCAGGTGCCCATTCTAGTGAAAGAATAACAGAATTACACTACATCAGTATTTATCAGAAGTGATGTGCTATATACAAAGCTAAAAATTCTGGAAGGCCATGTATTTCGGAAAAGAATGTCCAATGCATTCAGCAAACGTTTACTTGCAGACCCAGGAAGTCAATTTACTGAGCCATCCTGGAAGTCGACTTGCCCTGCCAGCTAGGAACTCCAAATGCCTCTTACGATGTTGTGGATACTGTTGAGAGAGCAGTTGGTTATGCATTATGTGTTTAGTACATCGTTCGGGCTTTTCGTGACGTCACATTGAATATTTGTGATCTTGTGGATAAATAAGTTATTAAATAAAAATAAATAATAATTGACAAAACAGTTAATAAATAATAAATAAAATCAAAATAAAACTAGAAATAGAAAATAAAATAAACAGCTGATGTTTTGGATAGAGACTATCCTTTATCAAAGCAAAAAGGATAATTCTCTAAAAGGCAATTAGAAAATTAGAGGATTATCCTGAAGTTATGAACAGAGTACTAAAGGATGTCTTTATATATACAGTGGGGTCTCGGCTAACGAACGTAATTCGTTCCAGAACCTTGTTCGCTAACTGAATTGTTCGTTAGCCGAATCGCGTTTTCCCATAAAGTGTGAAAACGATTTTAATTGGTTCCAGAACTTAAAAAATAACCAATAGAAAATAAATTTACTTAATTTAATTTTTAATTTAATTTTATTTTATTTTATTTTATTTAACACCTCATTTGAGGTAAAATACAAACATTAAAACAAAACCCAAAAATAAAACAAAATACGTACAGTACATTTTGTCATAATCAGTCAACTTGGTGATTTTCATAAGAACAAAACAAAATTAACCTAACTAAACTAAGACAACTATGTGTACACTAACAATAAACCAACAACGAAAATTTAAAAAGGATAGCGGCTTAAAAATTCTTTTTTTAAAGCTTTTTTAAAATGCTTAATTAAAAAAAAACAAAAATAATTTAAGACATTTTTAATTTACCGCTTTATGTTCACATGAAAACATCAACACGTGACGTCTTCATCTAAACATCCGTTGTATCACTGCAGAACACGTGGAACTCGCAGCTGTCGAAACGGAAGTAATAAATGTGCACCTGTTATTCGATCTTAGCGCGCGCGTACTTGTTTTTTTATTTTTTATTTTGCTCCCTACTTCCGTTCGTTAGCCGAATTGCGTTCGTTAGCCGATACCGGAAACGTACGAATGCCCTGTTCGTTAACTGGATTGTTCGTTAGCAGGGGCGTTCGTTAGCAGAGACCCCACTGTAGTTGGCATAGGGAACAGTAAGGCTGCATTGGCTGAAAAACTAGAAGAGTTGCAATGGGAGGACAGGAAATGAATTTGAAGACTTGTTGGGATAGGACAGGAAGGAGGACAAATAGGAGGTAATAAGAGGGTGGCGAAAAAAATGCAATAGGATAACACATACAAAATTAAAATTATAAAAACGTTTAGGAATGATATGGTGTCTAGCAAAACGATTTTGTAAAATTCCATGAATTTTCCTTGATTTTTCCTGATCAGAAAAGCCAAAAAAAGGGGGGGGGGGCTATCCTGATAGAATATTATTGACATGGTTCAAATTGTTCAGATTTTATGTTTCCCTGACTGTTCCCAGTCACAAAATGTTTTGACAGTTCCTGGTCGTTAGTCACCCTGTAAAATAGTATTGCATGAAAAAGTCACTAAAATAAAAGAGTATTCAAGCTTAGAGAGGATATATTGAAGTTTGGTGTTAAACATGTCAGTCGATTGGAGGTTCATTTCTTATAGAACGTAATATCAAAGAGTTGTCTGTTAGCTTTGTTAATGTAGTCAGAGGTGTTCATGAAAACAATAACACCCCGTTTTTCTACGGGCTTAATTGTTATAGCAGGGTTATTGCTAAGGCGTTTGATACAAAGGAGTTCGTTATTGGTGAGGTTAGGAAGAGGTTTTTTTAATATTTTTACTGATGGAGAGGATGTCATTTTGTATGGACTTGATGTAAAGTGCAAGTTCAGGATTGATGTCATGAGGAGGGGTCCAGTTGCTGGGAATATGGAAGGTTGAGCTGGTAGCGGGAGTAGAATTGGAAGGATTCATTCATAGATGGAATCTGAGGGCATGGCTGAAGTTATTGACAGAGGAAATGATATCGGAAGTGTCAATAGTATTAGAAGTGAGACAGAAGGAAAGGCCTTTAGACAGGGTTCTGATTTCGAGAGATGAAAGTTTAGTGGTCGAAAGATTAATAACCGCGGGTGTCCCAAGAGTAGAGGAGCTGGAGCTGGTGGAAGGAGGTGGATCATTTTTAGACGGAGTTCTGAAAATAGGCAGATAGCTGATTAGAGAGAAAATGGGATTTATTAGGGAAGGAAATACGGTCTCTCTGAAAATCAAGTTTTTTGCAAATGAAAGTATGAAGAGCATCAATATCCGGGGGATTAAGAGAAAGGAGAGAGTCATGTTGGGTGATGGACGAAAGAGGCTTGTGCAAATGCTGGAGCATTGGTTACTAAAGATCAGAAGGATGCTACGGGTAGAGTCAGAAACAGTGGAATGAATTTGCGACAGAGTGGCAGAGGGTAAAGGACCTAATTTTATGCTGGGGACAGAGACCAAACCTTCGGGGATTATGCCGAGAGTAAAGTGATGGGAAAAAGTGATTTTGTTAGCATGGTAGGTACAGAATTTTTTGCAAAGCTTTCTGAGCTGAAAAAAGCAGTAGGATGTTTGGCTGTTAGTCATATGTTTTGTGTTCATTCTAGTTTTGTGGAGCTGTGTGTGTTATGTGTAGTCTGGCAGAAGGGTCTGAGGTGGAAAGTGGGCGTGAAAGTGTGTCTGACATTTGTGTAGTGTTCTGTGAAGGTGTAGGTGTGAGATTTTGGTTATTGGGGGAGAGTGTTGGGGAAGAAGGGACATCGCGAATGGTGGGTGGGGTTGTCATTGGAAGTTATTGTGTAGATAGTGGGAGTACATGTACATGTTCGCTGAAGGTATGGAAGCAATAAAGGTGAAGTTGTTGAGATCTGAATATCAACTGGTGAATCAGATGGTGAAGAGGTGTTGTCGAAGATGTTGTGGGGTGTATGATTGTCAGTGTCTTGTGTAGTGTTGGAGATAAGGTTGAGTGTGGCGAGAGGTTGTCAATATCTAATTATGTTTTGTGAAACCAGACCCAAACCCTTGTGTGATAGATGTAGCCCATCCCTGCAAATGTGACTAGGAGAGAGTGGACAGTGTTGTAAAAAGTGAAATCGTTTAAAGGTGCTGGATACAATCTGTGCTAATTTATTGAAGTGTGAAATGTTTTTGTTAAGTCGTGAGGTATTCTGTGAATGTAAGGGTCTGTGGATATTTATGTAGCATGGTAGGACTGAAGATAAAGTAACTTGGATATATTTGTTGGTGGGGAAGATAGTGGTGAGTTGTTGTATAAGGCAGTGAATGGCAGTTTCTGGACTGTTAATTGAAGAAGAGATATAGTTTGTACCTATGTGAATGATGAGAATTTTAATGCCAGATGGAATGTTTTGTAAGAGTGTTGGATGTCCAAAAAGGTGTAACCACTACGAGAGAGGAAAAAAAAAGGGAGTGGGAGGAGTTAATTGGGACAGGTGTGGGGAAATAATAGAATAATTTAGGATAGCAACATGAGAGAGAGAGAGAGAGAGAGAGAGAGAGAGAGAGAAAACTGGCAAACTGGACAAAAATGGACAAGAAAATATAGATATACAAAGAGAACCGAGCAGAAGAATGAGTGAAAAGGAAAAATAGAAAAATAGAAACACAGGTTACGGGTCTCGGAAGACAGTAAACCTTTCCAAGTTCCTTCTACTGACACCATCTGCCTTCTCCTTCGCACCATCTTCACCTCCAATTTCTTCACTTTTAATAATTGAGTATTACATCCAGTCCAGTGGCACTGCTATGGGCTCCAAAATGGCTCCCAACTATGCCAATATTTTTATGGAGGAGGTGAAAACCAAACTACTTTCCACGTCTCCCTTGAAGCCATTAGTCTGGTTGCGGTGTATTTATTTTTTATTTATTTCCTTATTTATTTATTTAGAAAAAATTACAAAAATTACCTAGCTGGAGCCTGTATGGCCAAGGGCCGACGAGTTAGGTCTCCAGAAGGTAAAGTACAAAAACACTGGACTACATAGAATTAGTAAAAATTAGAAAACCAATAATGATAATAATAAACAAGTCAATAAAAAATAAGTGCTAAGCAAAGATCCATAAACAACTAAAAGCAAAATTAGGATTACAAAAAATTAAAATAGGTTTAAAAAAAAACAAGGCAAAAAAATTAACAAGGGTTAGTAGAAGAACAAGTATCAAACAGGAATGATTTAACATTCCTTTTAAAAGAGGTGGGAGTCTGGAAGCACGAAAAGTGATAGGTACAAACGACCACCATCTTATACCAGCATAAGAAATACAATGACGTTGAAAATGTCAAGCCTATCCGTTAAATCCAGATAAGAACGAAAAATGACCAGTCTAGGAAAAGTAACTAATTTATGTCTGGAATGTAAATGTTGGCTTACAGGCAAAGATAAAGAAGTCTGAAAATAAAAATTAGGGAAGTGGCTAGAAATGGCCAAATCCAAAGATCCACTAAAACAAAATTGATCTAAACAAGAATATGAATTATAAACTGAGGAAAAGTGAGTAAAAGAAAAAAAGGTTTGAGACCGGCCAGTGCAAGACATTAGGTCCCGAAAGTTATCAGAGTTAACAGAAGATTTAGAAAAGTCTAAATTAAAATCCCCCTTAAAAATTATTGACTTGGAAGATAGACTAAGGTCCAAAAGTAGAGAGGATAGAAAATTCAAAAACACAGAAAGTTGACTGGAAGGAGTGTGTTAAATAGTAATAAAAAAAATTATTAACAAGAACTGTTACTATCCCAAAATCCACTGTAATCATTGTTAAATGGGAAGAAAAAGAAAAATGAAGTGAATTAAAGAAAAATGGCAAGAGCACCACCCCTCTTAGACGTCCGATGGATAGCAACTGAGGACTAACCATCCAAAGGGGGGAATGTCAGCAGATGAATGGGTCCAAGTTTCGATCAGAGCGATAATATGCGGCAAAGAACTAAACATAGAAAGAGAAGTATGAAAAGATGAAATATTTTCTTTGATGCTGCGAATATTTAGACAACACAAAAATAGGGGCAGTTGAAGATGGTCTGGGAATCAATTGGAAAGAAACGCATTAAACTCATCTAAAGGGATAGGTTTGCTATAAGACATCTCCAAAGAGAAAAAAAAGAAAAAAAAATGATGGGGGGAAGTCGAAGGACAGAACTGAAATGGAATCCTAATAAAAAACAAACAAAAAAGAGAGGAGGAAAAAAATACTAGTAAACTCAGATGAAAAAAGGAAGAAATAAACAAAACAAATCTAAGAGAATAACACTAGAGAATATTAACAAAAAATAACTTTAAAATGAAATTGACATAAAATACAATACAAAAAAGACAATTCGAAGACAAAATTTAAAAAAAAATCAAATACAAAGCCAATTGTTAATTTACAAGCTGGAAATCGCTAATTGAGCGAATTATGACTAACTTGCCAGTGTAATTCCTGATCATTATTTTTCCACCATACGACCATACATTCCTGGGGCCGAATATATATTTGGCAACATTTAGAAGACGAAACTGGAAGGAGTAAGGTCTTCGACAATAACAAATGCGGAGCCACGCAGTATATGGCGATTTTTTTAGAAGCAAACTGTATGATCACCCCACGGGCCTTCTGTGAAACGCGGGAACCCAGCCTATGTATGGCTGAGAAATCGGAGACACTGAGTAGGACATCTTGTTTAGAGGCAAATAACTCACGGCATTTGTTAGATAGATTTTCAGACGGTTCTTCTAAAATTAAAAAGACTAATATTAGCTTGGCGAGTGTATTATTCAATGTCATCAACGTGTGCTTTAAGCGGGTCAGTATAAGTAGAGAGAACTGGGATAGGATTATCTGGCGAATTTGGTTGAGAGAGTAGGGCCAGGGATGAATCGAGCGATGATTAATGAGAATCGACGTCGTTTAAACGAGATTCGTAGCAGAAGTGCGAGCAGCAAGATCCAGTAAAGCAGAGTCAAGTTTCTCCTTAAATTCCGAGAGCATTAAATCATTAGGAATTATCAAAATATTTTGTGATACCTCGCTCAATGGCTGGCTCATTGGACTCTTCTGCTAAATTCTTCCCAGGAGAGTTGACGCGGTTGTTCCAGATAGTAAGTTTCCGAAGAGACTAAACATTTTTATCTTCCTTCGGCATTTTAGAAATAGTCACAAAAACACACAACAGAGCACAGAACTGACCAGAAATGCTTCCACATAAAAGGGGAGATGAGAGCAATTAGATCATCATAGCAATAAAATAGGAATCTATTTCAATTCCAAGAGAGCAAATTAACTGCGTGCAATCTCGTCCGCCATCTTGGATAAATATTGAAGTTTTGAAAGTATTGGCCACACAATGAAGACTCGCTCTTATCTTTTATCACCCATTCTAACTCCATCCACCCTCCAAGTTTTCTCACAATTATTCTATCACGACAGTTTCTTTTTTGGATGTCTCTAACTCTATCACTAATAATAAATTGTCTACTAATCTCTATAATAAACCAACTGACCAACACGAGTATGTACACTATAACAGCTGTCATCTGCACCTTTGCAAAGATAACATGCCTTTAGGTCAGTTAAGTCGCATTCATAGAATCTTCTATATATATAAAGAAGGATGTTTGTGGGTCTGTTTGTCTGTACGTTTTTTATACAAATCTACAGTTTTATTCCGATATTGATGAAATTTCGCATACATGACCTTCAAAGCATGAGGAAAAATAATAATTATCGATAAAAAAATCGATATTCATGGTTATGGCAGGGCATATTAATGAGAAATATCTCATGACCAACAATGCAAGGCAAAATTTGTGCAACAATAGGTATCAACAATGGTATCAACACGCAATGCACCAACACAAAGCAGGGATCAACAATCAATATCTCATGACTAACAATGAAAGGAAAAGTTTGTGCAAGTGTAATTATCCCGGGCAACGCTGGGTACCTCTTCTAGTAAGCACTAATTAGTCTGACAAGGAATTCCATGCCCTTACCCACTCCCTAAAAGCAAGAGGTATCCCAAATCTACCATACGCGCTTCTATCTATGAAATCGTAATTCCCGTTCTAACAACAATCCCAAACCTTCTACAGTGAACATCTACATTAGTTCTTCCTTACCATCCAACCCTCAATAGTAATAAAAATGTCCTAAGGAAACATCAACATATTATTGACAACTCTCCTCTTCTCCACTCCATTCTAGCAGAACCACTAAAAGTTTCTTTTAAACGGACATTTAATTTTAAAGATATTCTGATCCATGCTGCTATTACCTAAACACACATTTCCACTACGGGATGTTCTCCTTGCAATGCAAAGCGTTGTGGCATTTACCATTTTCTTAACCCTGCTACCTTCATTTCCAGCAGTGCTTCCTCCTTTACTTTCAAGATTAACCAGAACCTGACCTGCACTTCTCATAACTTAATTTACCTGTTATATTGTAAAGTATGCCAGAAAAAATTTGTTGGAGAGACTGGCAATACCATACGCTCCAGATTCACTGGACATAAGTTCGACATCCTTAGCAATGCTGACACCCGTCACTAAACACTACAATTCCCCTGGCCACTTTTTACAGGCCATCAGCCTTTAAAGTAACTTCCATAACAAAAAAGAAAGAAAGCAATTCTAGTCTTTTCTTATTTGGAAATTTAATTATCTCACCCATAATGGCATTAACCTTAGCAAAGGCACCATTCCCTCATTACCTTTCCCATATTCCTCTTCAACTTCAGCTATTACCTAATTTGTCGTAGGCTCCCTGAGCCCGTTTCTTTTTCTTTTATCAGTTATTTCTTCTTTTTTAATGTTCTTTCATATAATATTCTACTTCTATGTTCATTTTGTCTCCGTCCCTTTACTCTCCTTTTTTCGCAGGCTTTCTGTAAACTTTTAGTTTAGTGACCTGTTTTCATGTGATACTATTTTACAGGGTGACTAGCGACTGGGAATTGTCAAAAAAATTTGTACGTCAGGGAATCATAAAATCTGAACAAATTTGATCAATGTCAATAATATTCTATCAGTATAGCCCCTCCTTTCTTGGCTTTTATGATCAGGAAAAGTCAAGGAAAATTCATGGAATTTTTCGAAATCGTTTTGCTAGACACCCTATCATTCCTAAACTTTTTTATAAATTTAATTTTGTATGTGTTATCCTATTGTATTTTATTCGTTGCCCTCTTATTACCTCCTGTTTGTCCTTCAAATTCATCTCCTGTTTTTCAGCCAATGCCGTCTTACTATCCCCTATGCCAACTATATATAAGACTTCCTTTAGTTCTCTTTTCATAACTTCAGGATAATCCTCTAATATTGTAATTGCCTTTAGAGAATTATCCTTTTTGCTTTGATAAAGGATAGTCTTTATCCAAAATGTCAGCTTTTTATTTTATTTTTTATTTCTAGTTTCATTTTGATTTTATTTATTATTTATTAATTATTTTGTCAATTATTATTTATTTTTATTATTATTTAATAACTATTATTTGTTGTATTTCAGGGTTTTTGTGTCTCGTCGCTTTCTCTGATAAATATCCATTTATTGATCTTGAGGATGTACAGCAAACAAATTGCTCTTTAGCCACAACGATATATTCATAAAATTACAAATTACTGTGACCGTGTGGGCACTGACAAGATTTAAAATTCTCTGACAATGCCACAACCAGTTATGATCCTAGGTTCTATTACTGAATGCAACGAACGATCGTGTTTAATAATAAACAGCAGTATTTATTTCTGACAGTTTCACGCCAAAAAAAGGATGGCTTGTACAGTTTCCAATCTTCAGTACAACAGTAACAAAGACAATATTAATTAATGCCAAATATCTTCCAAAATTTGCATCTGAATGCTCATTTTCCATTGATTCTTCGCAGAAGGTTTCTTCTTAAACTACCTGCTTAATAGTTCATGCTAATCCCAACTTCAGTTGTGGACCTTAAGGAAAGAAATCTCAAAACAGACTAGATTATTAATAAACAATATGCGTTGCAAATATTGATCATGCTTCAATAATTAGCTGTTTAATGTGTTAATTAATTTCCAATACGCAATAAACAATTCGTTATCAAGCTGCAGTAGTCCTCGTTATGCCTGGAAGTGTCTTATGCTTTGCTACTCTGTGTCCACAACTTGGACTGCACATTGGCTTAACAATTCGGACCATAGAATACCAATATGGCGACTTCCACAACAGCTTTCATAGCAGTATTTTTCAACCTTTCTTCTCCAAGGTTCAGAGCCAAAAAAAAAACTGCCAGAAAAGTCATAAACAACGATAACAATTCATAATTTAAATAAACTCTTAAGTCTTATAATGCGATCAATTATAATAATGCGCTTTCAATAATGTCTCCTAGGCATGGCATTCTTCTGTCCACAACAATAAATACAATTGCAACTAATTAGACTTGCTTAAGACAAGAAATCGCTAAACCAATGAAAAACTTAAGAAAATTAAGTACAAGGAATCTCCACTGGAACAAACAAGAGGGAAAAAAACATGTGGGGCTACTTAGCCATCACATATCCTCCATCCCTAAAAGAAAAGACATATCCAAAAATAAATAAAATATAAACTCTTATTTAAAAAATTACATCACTAATAACACACACACACCCCAAAGTAAAGAGACAACCCAGATAACATACTTATAATGAACCTACAAGTAGATATGCTAATAGTTAAGGTGTCATCAACCCTAACATTACCAAATCTTTTTAATTAGCAACTGAGAAACCAACTAAAATAGAGATAGTGCTTTCACAGTGAGCAGCCTGCTACAATACTAAACAGAGGTAATAGACTTAAACAAACACCAAGAAGGCGTCAAGTTCTCCCTTTTTCAAGAGGAGGGGCACAGTAACCTCAAGAAATATAGTTTACGTGTGCTAGGCACATCAATCTCACCTAAAGTTGCAGGAATAATTTCCTTCTAAAAGGAACAGTGAATTACCTTCCACAATTTATTCCATCTTTCCACGATTCCATTGGAAGTTGGTCGATACGCAGTAGTAGGTTTGTGTTCAATCCCTAGGTCAGCAAACATGGTTTTAAACACCTCAGACATAAAGTTAGTCCCACGATCACTTATGACCTCATCAGGAATACCATATCTGCATATGATTGATCGCATAAATGCATTAGCCTACCTTCTCAGCAGTCTGTGATGAGAAAGGGACAGCTTCCACAAATCTTGTTAGAATGTCCACACACACAAGAAGGAATTTGTTTCGTTTAGAAGATGGTGCAACTGGACCAATCATGTCTATTGCAACCTTTTGGAACGGACGAATTGCCCCCACTCCCTGCTGAAACTTCACTTTCTTTACGTTTTTCTTCCCTCTCTAGCAAAGGACACAGCTTTGCACATCTTCCGACATCCCCTTCCACCAATATGACTTTCTAACCCTTCGAATCGTAGCATTGACCCTTCTGTGTCCTGCCATGCTCACCTCATGACTTATTCGCATAATCTCATTTTTTATGCTGGGGCCCACACATAGCCTGGGTTTCCCATCTCCCTTTTTCCATATAAGAACATTTTTCTTGAGGCCAAGCTCCCCTGCTCCAAACTGCATCGTTTTCCTGCCTCTTAGGGAATGCTTCATTTTGGACAACCAACAGTCTTCTTGTGACTGCAGAATTCTTTCCACCAAATCCGGGTCCTTTATAACTACACGAGTTTGATTACATCCACATGACATAAGATCTGCTACTGTGTTCCTTGTGCCGGAAATATGCTCTATTTTAATATCAAATTCTTCCAAGGTTAGAGCCCATCGCAGTATGTGCTGATTTGAGTCTTTCATGCGATGAATGAAAGTTAGGGGGTGATGATCAGTCTTAATGGTAGTGGGATATCCTAGAATGATAGGTCTAAAATGTTTCACAGAGCTTACCATGGCCAGGGCCTCTTTTTCAATGGTGGAATAACTCAGCTGAGGACCCTGAAGCTTGCTGCTGAAGAAAGCAATTGGGTGACATTATCCCTCATATTCCTGTTGGAGACCCCTTCTATGGCCTTTTCAGATGCATCTGTGAAAAGCAGGAATTCTTTAGAATAGTTTGGACTAATAAGAACCGGAGGACTTGACAAAATTTTCTTGACTTGATCAAGGGCTCCCTGACGTTCAGCATCCCAATGAAACTTCACTCCCTTCTGTGTTAACCTAGTTATCGGACTTATCATTTCAGACAAATTGCTAATAAATAAAAGTTTATCATTCCAACAATAGATCTCATCCCTTTCAGGTTAGTAGGTGGTTTTAAATCGATAATCCCCTGTACATTCTTGGGATCAGGACTTGCTCAATCCGGTGAAATGATATGACCCAAATAATTTACAGATGGCACACACAAATGGTACTTTGATGGCCTCATAATCAAAGACATTTTCCTAAACTGATCAAAAACCCACTTTAGTAGAGATACATGCTCCTAAAAAGGAGATGATATTAGAATATCATCCTAGTAGACTTGAATGCCCATTTCAATTTTCTCTCATAATGACATAGTGAGATATTGCTGGAAGATGTGCGAAGAATTCTTTCCTCCTTGAGGTAGCCGAGTCATTTGGAACTTACCCCAGGGAGTTTGGAATGCAAAACACCTTTTAAGTGAGCTTATTAGTGGAATCTGGTGAAGCTATTATTTAAGTCCAGAATAGAGAAATATCTGTGACCATTAAACTCCTCAAGCATATCCTTTATTATGGGCATCGGATGATCCACAGGCTCTGTTAATTGGTTGATTCTTCGAAGATCCAGGGTAATACGTACCTCCTCATTTTTTTTAGGAATAACATGAGTTTTTGGGGAGTTCCATGGAACTTGAGCTAGGTTCAATTGTGCATGCAGTTTCGAACTCCACCAATTTTTTGTGATATGCCTCTTTGTAAATATGAGGAATTTTATATTGTTTTACAAAAGTTGGCCTTCTTTGATCAATGGTAAACTAGGCCTTAAAGTCCGTCACTCCTTTGACACAAGTCACCTTGTCTGAGAAACAATCAGAATATCCTCTCAGAAGACACTCAAGTTCCAGTTTCTGTTTACTTTCTTTATTAACAATCACGTCAGCAGGTGAAACCACACAAAGAATATCACTTTGGTATATAACCATTGTGATAAGCAACCACATCCTTAAAATAAATGGATGGATCACATTAAAACCCATCATTTTTCATGGCTCATATTGCCACACATGTGGATCTAGCCACTTCCAACGTTATCCCAGCGGTGCCTCCAATGTGACGACGTGGGCACTGACAGGATTTAAAATTCTCTGGCAATGCCACAACCAGGTATGATCCTAGGTTCTATTACTGAACGCAACGAACAATCGTGTTTAATAATAAACAGCAGTATTTATTTCTGACAGTTTCGCGCCAAAAAAAAAGGATGACTTGTACAGTTTCCAATCTTCAGTACAACAGTAACAAAGACAATATTAATTAATGCAAAATATCTTCCAAAATTTGCATCTGAATGCTCATTTTCCATTGATTCTTTGCAGAAGGTTTCTTCTTAAACTACCTGCTTAATAGTTCATGCTAATCCCAACTTCAGTTGTGGACCTTAAGGAAAGAAATCTCAGAACAGACTAGATTATTAATAAACAATATGCGTTGCAAATATTGATCATGCTTCAATAATTAGCCATTTAATGTGTTAATTAATTTCCAATACGCAATAAACAATTCGTTACCAAGCTGCAGTAGTCCTCGTTATGACTGGAAGAGTCTTATGCTTTGCTAATCTGTGTCCACAACTTGGGCTGCACATTGGCTTAACAATTTGGACCATGGAATACCAATATGGCGACTTCCACAACAGCTTTCATAGCAGTATTTTTCAACCTTCCTTCTCCAAGGTTCAGATCCAAAAAAAACTGCCAGAAAAGTCATAAACAACGATAACAAATGCTATTTTTGGACTTTGTCCAAGTAGACGTATAATAATAATAATTAAAAATGCAAACTGAATAAAAAATAAGATATAATAAACAAAAATAATTAATCAAAATTAAAATACAAAGCTGACGTTTCAGATAGTATCCTTTATCAAAGCAAAAAGGATAATTCTCTAAAAGCAAATAGAATATTAGAGAATTATCCTGAACTTATGAAAGGTATCGACAATCGAACAGTGAAGTGTACATTTTTTCAGATGGGACGAAAGCAGCACTTTCACAAAGCTCATCGATCCAGAATAAATTCCAAACGAAATACACTGAGTTAGTTAAGAAGCCTAACCAGCCCAAGCGGTCTTCCATATTATACAAAAAAGAAAATAAGATTGACGATTGTCAGAAACAAAATACAAACGAAATAAAAACAGGGAGAAAGAAGATTATCATATCTTCCAGTAGTCCGCGAAAGAGACGTTGCTGATGTCCTCAAAGTTTATGTCAAGAATGTGCCTTGGTTTTCGATACTTCATATGCCACTTCATATCCATTGAGTTCTTCAGTATTCCAGTCACTAAATCATTGTCATGAATCTTCATCTTCTGCACCATAATCAAAAGGAGATCCTGTATAAACTTTCCGATGTGGACCATGTCTAAAACCAAGTGGATGGATTGGTTTTTCATAATCCTTCTGTCAATCTGGGCAATGGTCCTCAGGGTAACATTGTGGAATGACTGTAGCTCACTCCATCTGCTTCTACAGATAGTCGCCCACGCAGGCAAGCCATGCCGACTTGTACAGAAGTAACTTATTGTCGATGCTGAGGGTGGGGTGCGGCCCAGCAGAGCTATGAGACTGTACTTAGACCTCTTCACTTTGTTCAGAGCGTAGGTCACGTGACGATTCCAAGAGAGTCTTGAGTCGATAACGCCAAGGTAGTTGTAGTTGTCTATCCAGTCCAGTTTCTTATTGAATAGAACAACAGTCTCTGGGGCACGCTTGAACTTTCTGTTGAAGTACATAGCATTGCACTTACCAACATTAAGGCTCAGCTTCCAGCAGTTAAACTAGTCTTCGAACATCTTCAAGGCATGCTCTAGACGAGTGATAACGTGAGCTGGCTTGTGTGTCCATGTCATCATGGCATTATTGTCAGCAAAGAAATATAGATTACAATTTTTAGGGTTCGGGAAATCATGCACAAAATAATTAAATAGCATGGGCCCGAGGACAGAACTTCAAAATGGAATCTGACGGGGATCGTTTTCTGCAAAACTTTAGACAATGAGGAGAGTAGACTAATAGGTCGGTAGCTCGAGGGAATTGCTGGATTTTGTCCCTGCTTGGGGATACTCAAAACAATAGATGGTTTCCAAGATGTAGGGAAGTAAGAAAATTTCCAGCAATAGCTAATGATATTGGTGAGAAAGTCAATAAAGTTCTTTAGGAGATTCATAAGGGTGTTATTGCTCACCTTGTCTTTTCCTGGAGCCTTCTTCTTTTTAGGTTTACTTATGATGATGGCGATCTCTCCGGCCTCGATTTGTTCTTTGTTAAATGCTGTGGGATTTCATCAAAGTTGACAAGACCATTTTCCACACGCTGAGACACGATTTGACTCTTGGGATTGTTGATGATAGGAGTAACAAATTGCATTTCAAGTGAATCTGCAATGACTTGGGCCTTGTCCTGATCAGTTTGCACATAGTCACCTTGTGGTGTACGGAGTGGAGGAAGCGTATTGTTCTTCTTCTGTATAGCTCTGACCATACTTTAAATGAAATTGTCACGAGCGGACAAGCTTTTTAGTTTTTCATTCCATCTAGCGTCACGAAACTATTTTATCTCCTCTTGGACTCTTCGCACTAGCCTGTTGTACTTGGTTTTGAGCCAAGGTTCCCGATAGCGTTGCCATAGTCTACGAGTCCTGTTTCTTTCAGCAATTAGGCGTTGGATTCCAGGAGTGAGTTGGATTCGATGAAGAGGTTTATTTTCTGATGGATAGTTATTAGCTTCTATGGCACTGTTAATACATCTGGTAATGTCTTCAACACGTTGATCGATGTCCTCCGTACAGTACACAACGTCGGCGTGGTAGCCATAGTCCTTAAGAATATCTTTGTAGAGCTTCCAGTTTTGATGATGTATGAGTTCCTCTCGGAAATTTATGTCAAATTGTCACAGTTCAACGCCAGAGGCTTGAGGTCAGAAGAAAGGTCATCAATTGTGAATATATTGTATGGTTGAGGAAACCCATCAAGAACAAGATGTCCAAAACGTCACTATTAGGGGAGTGGTCGCAGTAGTAGGTGTCCTCCACAGGTCCAGCAGCGATGATGTCATCTTTTCCTTGTATGTACCTATAGAGAATCATGCCGTTTTGTTTCTGCGTTCTGGAGTTCCAGCTTGGGTGTTTGGCATTTAGGTCACCAGCCACGACGACCGGAGTGTCTCCACTGAAGAGTTCATTAAGCTCGCTGAAGTCAAGATAATGTTTAGGTGAATTATAGAGCGCCACGAACTTCACTTCACCACAGCAGACGTCATTGATAATGATGGAGGCCGATTCCATACCTGCATAAGACTTGGAGACTAATTCTTGGTGTTGAATTCCCTTCTTAATGATGATTGCAGCGCCTGCAGAAGCACATCTTGCAGCATTTGAATCCATACGATCCGTACGGTACACACAATAGCCAGGTATCATCAAGGAAATCAAGGACTCTCGTAGAGATGTTATTGACAAGATAAGCGAACTGAAGGAAGCCTTTGGGAAATGCTCCAGGACCCTGAAGGCAGGTTGATAACAGCAAGGTAAGTAATGTTTTAAAAACTATTTCTTCTTCTAATAGTGTGGAGTCTATGGATATAATAGAAAATAGTGACTGTTCGACAAACTGTGGCTGTAATAGAAGTCACTCTGAAGGAACCGATGAAGAAGTGGATGGCAGTCCCTGGATTGGTTTCACTAATAAAAAATTCAGAAAAGGCACTAGGATCGATAACCTATAGATCATCTCCAGAGTAAACGAAGAAGTCGAAAGCGCGTCTAGAATGAAGAATCCGAACAATGGACAGAATAGCTCAGTTAATGAAGACCATAGGATCACGAAGAGGTATGTCCCGCCGATTATCGTGTGGACTCATGGCGTCCCGTTTAAGTCTATTCTATCTGAGCTCGAGAAGCATGTTCCAGTGGAAAAGATCACTGTTCATACGGGCAGAACTGAAACCATCAAAGTTAAATGTTAAGACGAAGAAACTCACAACAGCTTAGTCTCTGGAATTAAGTGTGATAATATTTTAAAAATTCATCATCAACTGAATTAGGAGAAGGTCTTGAAATACGTGATTCGTAATGTGGAAATTACGTATGACCTCGATGACTTCCAAAAAGACCTAGAAAGAGCCAATTACTTCCTGGAAAAGGTAATTCGATTGAGGAAAGCAAAAGGAACTATTTATTTATTTAATTTATTTATTTATTTAATTAGCAAGCACCCCATCTCGAGGGTAAGAGGATAAAAGGGAAAGTTAAAAATACATGCCATTAGGCAGAAGTCTAAAAGGAGGCCAGGAACGACAATAAAGGTAAAGTAACCGGAGAAAAGGAAAACCCAATAAAGGGCTAAAGACAGGACCAAGAGAGTCAAACATGAGTCGGTAATTGTATACTGAGGAAATATTGATTAAGGCTTCTTTTTAAATGGACACATGTCGTGGTGCATTGTGTTGAAGCGCACGAATTAACCATAGACTGTATGTCAAAAGGTAAGTCGTTCCACTGGGATATAGCGTTATACGGAAAGCTTTTAGATTTAACTGTTGACACTATGTTAGGAATCCGATCGTTTTGGTTCTGCTCCCGAACACAACCAGTCATTGAAGAACATTACACGAATTGGGCTGCTGGCAGTGCTAGTAGAGGCCTTTCAAGGGAACAAGAAGCCATTATAGTGTTACAACTGCCTGCGCTTCGGACACGTATCCATGGGCTGCATGGAAGATCCTCGTTGTAACAAGTGTGCAGAAGGGAACCAGTCGAGAGATTGCCCCAAGATTAAAGGACAAGACCCTCCAAAGTGCATCAGATGTGGTGGACAGCACACTTCAAGCTACAGACAATGTCCAAAATACCCCCAGGTTCAAAGGATGCCTAGTTCTAAAGTGACAGCAGACAAATCCTTTGCTGCTGTTGTGTCTAAACCAGAGGATAAAGGCCTCAACATCAACGACCTACTAGGTATGTATAAGCAATTAAGACGTATCTTTCATCTGTTCTCTAATCTAGGCAACACTTACTCACAGTTGAGTGGGCTCCTTACAACCAACTAATTATACTTTGGCTGCAAAACGTTATACATTAATCAACAAAGGTGAACTTCGATGTGTGATATGGAACGCTAGGGGTATTTCCCGAAAGCGTATGGAGTTTCAAAATTTTTTGATAAAGCAAGAAATCGACGTTGCTTTCCTTTGTGAAACGCACCTGAAACGACTTCAAGCTACCTGGCTATTAAGAAAGGTGTACTAACAGAAGGGTTTATATATAGTTTGCACAGGGAATAGTAATACGGTATTGACTGAAAAACAAGAAGAGAACAAATGAGATTATTTAGAAGGCGTGTTGGGATAGGACAGGATGAAGGACAAATAGGAAAAAATAAGAGGGTGGCAAGAAAAATGCAATATAAAAACGTATGACATATGAAATTAAAATTATAAAAACGTTAGGAATGATAGGGTGCCTAGCAAAAAGATTTCGTAAAATTCTTTGAATTTCCTTTGATTTTTCCTGATCATCAGCAGAAAAAAAAGGCTATCATGAAAGAATATTATTGACATTGCTCAAAATTTTCGATTTTTTGATTCCCTGACTGTTCCTGGTTAAAAAAAATTCCGTGAAAATTCCCGGTCGCTAGTCACACTTCTATACATCTGCATGAATCCTTCTAATACTAATCCCGCTACCAGCTCAACCTTCCATATTCCCAAAAACTGGCCCCTCCTCATGACATCAATACTGAACTTGAGGTTTACATCAAGTCCATACAAAATGACATCCTCTCCATTAATAAAAATATTAAAACACCTCTTCCTAATCTCACCTATAGCGAATTTGTTTGTATCAAACGCCTTAGTAATAACCCTGATATAACAATTAAGCCCACAGACAAACGGGGCGCTATTGTTGTTATGAACACTTATGACTACATTAACGAAGCTAATAGACAACTCTCTAATATCACGTTCTACAAGAAACTAACCTCTGACCCTACTGACACGTTAGACACCGAACTTAAAAAATCCTCTTTCGGCTGGAATCTTCCTCCCAAATCGATAAAAAAACCCCGCCTCTTACTCCTTCCTAAATTCAGTTCCCCTGGTCGTTTCTACCTTCTTCCCAAAATTCATAAACCTGGCAATCCCGGCCGTCCTATCATCTCATGTAACAACACCCTCTGTGAGCCACTTTCTGCTTATGTCCACCACCACATACGCCACATACCACCCAGTCTTCCTTCCTATATCAAATACACTAATGATTTTCTCTCCCATATCCAGCGCCTAAACGACTCTAATTACGATTTTAAGAGCGTCATCCTCTGCACACTTGACGTCTCTTCTCTCTACACTAACATTCCTCATGATGATGGGATTGAAGCTGTTCGCAACAGACTCGAGGCTTACAAACCTTTCCAAGTTCCTTCTACTGACACCATTTGCCTTCTCCTTCACACCATTCTAAACTCCAATTTCTTCTAATTTAACAATGATAATTATATCCAGTCCAGTGGCACTGCTATGGGCTCCAAAATGGCTCCCTACTATGCCAACATTTTTATGGGGGAGGTGGAAACCAAACTGCTTTCCACGTCTCCCTTGAAGCCGTTGGTCTGGCTGCGGTATATTTACGATGTTTTCCTGACATACTGAAGGCTCTCTCCTACCTTTTATAACACATTCTAATTCCATTCACCCCTCTATCAAGTTTTCTCACAATTTTTCTATCACAACTGTTTCTTTTTTGGATGTCTCTATACTAACAACAAATTGTCTAAATAATAGTTATTAATTAAAAATACAAATTAAATAAAAAATAAGATATAATAAACAAAAATAATTAATCAAAATCAAAATAAAAAGCTGACGTTTTGGATAGGGACTATCCTTTATCAAAACAAAAAAGGATAATTCTCTAAAAGCAAATAGAATATTAGAGAATTATCCTGAAGTTATGAAAGTTATAGTTTGCATGGGGAATAGTAATACGGTATTGGCTGAAAAACAAGAAGAGAACAAATGAGATTAATTAGAAGAACTATTGGCATAGGACAGGATGGAGGACAAATAGGAAATAATAAGGGGGCGGCGAGAAAAATGCAGTAGGATGACACATATGAAATTGAAATTATAAAAAAGGTTAAGAATGATAGGGTGCCTAGCAAAAAGATTTTCCTTGATTTTTTCTGATTATCAGCAGACAAAAAAGGCTGTCACGAAAGAATATTATTGACATTGTTCAAAATTTTCGATTTTTTGATTCCCTGACTGTTCCCGGTTAAAAAAAAAAAAGAAAATTTCCTGACAATTCCCGATCGCTAGTCACCCTGTAAAATAGTCCCACATGTAAGAGCATCGGGTCAAAGGTAGAAAAATATGAAAGAACATTGAAAAATGAAATAAAAGATAAAGAAAAAAGAAAAGGGCCCATAGAGGTTGCGACAAATTAAGGAATAGCTGAAGAACCCTGCCACCTCCATTTCTATCACTGCTTCCTCCTTTACTTTCAAAATTAACCAGAACTTGACCTGCACTTCTCACCATCTAATTTACCTGTTACATTGCAAGGTATGCCAGAAACAGTATCTCGGTGAGACAGGCAATACCATACTTTCCAGATTTGTCGGAAATAAATTCGACGTCCTCAGCAATGCTGACACCCCTGTAGCTAAACACTTTAATTCCCTTGGCCACTCTTTACAGGCCATCAGCCTTTATATTCTTCGTAGTAACTTCCATAACAAAAAAGAGAGAAAGCAATTCGAGTCTTTTCTTATTTGGAAATTCAATTCCCTCACCCCTAATGGCATTAACCTTAGCAAAGGCACCATTTTCTCATTACCTTTCCCATATCCCTCTCCAACTTCACCTATTGCTTAATTTGTCGCAAGCTCTACGGACCCTTTTCTTTTTTCTTTATCTTATCTTTTATTTCTTCTTTTCAATGTTCTTTCATATTTTTCTACCTTTGACCCGATGCTCTTACATGTGGGACTATTTTACAGGGTGACTAGCGATCGGGAATTGTCAGGGAATTTTCTTTTTTTTTCTTTTTTTTTTAACCGGCAACAGTCAGGGAATCATAAAATCGAAAATGTTGAACAATGTCAATAATATTCTTTCATGACACCCTTCTTTGTCTGCTGATAATCAGGAAAAATCAAGGAAAATCTTTTTGCTAGGCACCCTATCGACAATCAAACAGTGAAGTGTACATTTGTTAGGATGGGACGAAAGCAGCGCTTTCACAAAGCTCATCCAACCAGAATAAATTCCAAATGAAATACACTGAGGTAGTCAAGCCTAACCAACCCAAGCGGTCTTCCATATTATACAAAAAGAAAATAAGATTGACGATTGTCAGAAACAAAAAAAAAAGAAATAAAAAATACAAGGAGAAATAAGATTATCACATCTTCCAGTAGTCTGGGAAAGAGACGTTGCTAATATGTTCAAAATTGATGTCAAGAACGTGCCTCGGTTTACGATACTTCGTATGCCAGTTTATATTCATTGAGTTCTTCAGTATCCCTTTCACAAGCTTATTGTCGTGAGTCTTCATCTTCTGTATCATAATCAAAAGGAGATCCTGTATAAACTTTCCGATATGGGCCATGTTTAAATCCAAGTGGCTGGATTGGTTTTTTACCATCCTTCTGTCCAGCTGGGCAGTGGTCCTCAGGGTAACATTCTGGAATGACTGTAGTTCACTTCATCTGGTTTTACAGATAGTCACCCACGCAGGCATGCCATAGAGGAGTATGGTCCGGATAATCGATTTGTACAGAAGTAGTTTGTTGTCAATGCTGAGGGCGCTGTTGCGACCCACGAGAGCTATGATACTGTACTTAGGCCTCTTCGCTTTATTCAGAGCATAGGACATATGCTGTTTCCATGAGAGTCTTGAGTCAATGATAACTCCCAGATACTTGTAGTTGTCCACCCAGTCCAGTTTCTTATTAAACAGAACAAGAGAATCTGGGGGATGATTGAGCTTCCTATTGAGGTACAAAGCCTTGCACTTTCCGACGTTAAGGTTCAACTTCCAGCAGTTAAACCAGTCTTCGAACTGCTTCAAGGCGCACTGCAGCCGAGTGATAACGTGAGCCGGCTGGTGTGCCCATGTCATCCGCATAAAAATACAGATTAATATTATCGGGTTTTGGGAAATCATGTACAAAGTAATTAAATAGCATAGGCCCGAGGACAGAACCCTGAGGGACACCGGCCTTTACAACACGGGGTGTGGAAAGATTTTCTCCAACCTTGGCTTGATAGGATCTGCCGTCAAGAAAGGATTTCACCATCAAGATCAAATCGGCAGGGAACCCGTCTCTGATCATTTTGTAGACAAGGCCCTCATGCCACATTTGGTCAAAAGCTTTACTGACATCGAGAAATACCACCCCACAGAACCTGGATAGGTTCAGAGGTGTGCTCAGGTCTTCAACGAGCCTCCATATCTGCATCGGACAAGAGTGGGCAGCACGAAAGCCAAACTGCTCTTCCCGTAAAAGGTCATTTGCTAGACAGTGATCTTGGAATCTGACAACGATCATTCTCTCCAACACCTTGGACATCGAGGGTAGCAAGCTAATAGGTCGGTAGCTCGCGGGAATTGCAGGATTTTGCCCCTGCTTTGGGATACTCAACACAATAGATTTCTTCCAAGCCACAGGGAAGTAAGAAAATTTCCAGCAGTCGCTAATGATATTGGTGAGAAATTCAATAAAGTTCTTTGGGAAATTCATAAGGGCGTTATTACTCGCCTTTGCTTTTCCTGGATCCTTCTTCTTTTTCAGTTTATTTATGATGTTGGCGATCTCACCAGCCTCGATGTTGTACTTCGTAAAATGCTTCGGGACTTCATCAAAGTTGAAAATACCTTCTTCCACACGCTGAGACATGATTTGGCTCTCGGGCTTATTGTTGGTAGGAGTAACAAACTGCATTTCCAGTGAATCTGCAATGACTTGGGCCTTGTCCTGATCAGTTTGCACATAGTTACCTTGTGGTGTACGGAGTGGAGGAAGCATAACATTCTTCTTCTTCAGTAAAGCTCTAACCATACTCCAAATGGAATTGTCGCGAGCCGACAAGCTTTTGAGTTTTTCATTCCATCTAGCGTCGCGAAGCTCTTTTATCTCCTCTTGAACTCTTCGCACTAACCTGTTGTACTTGGTTTTGAGCCAAGGTTCACGATAGCGTTGCCAAAGTCTTCGGGTCCTGTTTCTTTCAGCAATTAGGCGTTGGATTCCAGGAGAGAGTTGGATTTGATGAGAAGGTTTATTCTCTGATGGATACTTACTGACTACTATGGCACTGTTAATACATCTGGTGATGTCATCAACAAGTTGATCGATGTCCTCTGTACAGTAAGCAACGTCGGGATGGTAGCCATAGTCCTTAAGAATATCTTTGTATAGCTTCCAGTCTTGATGATGTACGAGTTCCTCTCGGAAATTTATGTCAACATTGTCAAAGTTCAACGCCACAGGCTTGTGGTCAGAAGAAAGGTCATCAATCGTGAAGATATTGCACGGTTTGAAGAAACCCTTCAAGAGCGAGATGTCCAAAACGTCACTACTAGGGGAGTGGTCGCAGTAGTAGGTGTCCTCCACAGGTCCAGCAGCGATGATATCATCTCTATCTTGTATGTACCTATAGAGAATCATGCCATTGTAATTCTGCGTTCTGGAGTTCCAGCTTGGATGCTTGGCATTTGGGTCACCAGCCAGGACGACTGGAGTGTCACCACTGAAGAGTTCATCAAGCTCGCAAATGTCAAGATAATGTTTAGGTGAATTGTAGAGCGCTACGAACTTCACTTC
>JAHWFO010036997.1:96546-120385 GCA_023313115.1 Rhysida immarginata
GTTTAAATGGAACAAACCACTCAACCTAGTGTTGGGTCGAAACGCTGAAACTGCTGAAATATCGTCCGCTAACTACCGTGCTTCCCTACTGTATGATATTGGATTACTCGCAAACAAATCGTTTCCAGACAAAGTGCTATAGAACATTTTCGTCTTCTTTTGACCTGAAGAATGTCACTAAATTTATTGTACATAATTTTGAAACACCCTGTATTCATTCATGACACATCATTCCAAATCGTTTGATATATTTCATGCCATATTTTAGCACAGAAAATTTTTGAGGGTGTCATAAGGGTACTATTAGTACACGTGTTATTGTTTCGATTTCAACCATTTTCAAAATGGTTCATTCCCGGAACCATATTTATTAATTGGCGAAAATAGTAATTTATATCCCCTTCTATCTCGTCGTTACGATTTGTTTGATATATTACTTAATATATGTATCCATTGAAAATTGCTAGATGGGGTCGTATAGGTACCATTTGTGCACGTGCTATTGAACAGATTTAGATAATATTTGTGATTGATTCGTGCCATGTACCATGTTCAACGACTGACTTTTATCTGTGGGGTCATTTAAAGCAACTCGTATATGCAGAGAAAATAATAAATAGTCACCATGTCCAGTAAAGCATTGAAGAAGCGTGCACGAGCATTTCTGCGGAAATCCTTCTGCGAGTGCATGACGATTGGGTTCAGCGCCTTCAAATTTGCCTTGACCAGATGAGACACCATGTTGAACACATTAAATGACTGGTTGGTTGGTTTGGTTGGTTTGTTTGGTATTAACGTTCTTTTCAACTGCTATGGTCATTTCCGGATGGCGTTATAGGGGCCGCAAATTTTGCCTCGCAAGGGTTCTTTAACGTGCAGCCGGCAAACGACTACACGGGACAAACGGCTTTACTTCCCTTCAGAAGGAAGTGCGTGATCTCAGGATTTCCCCCTGAAAAATTCTCGTCGTCCTCGGCCGGGATCGAACCCGCGTACTTGGGCATCAGAGGCGATCACGTAACCGCAGAGCCACCGAGGCCGATATTAAATGACTGTCCTTTATGGAGAACAGTCCAGCCTGTAATTCTACACAAAATGTGTTGTAACTTATGAACCATAACTGCTATTTCAAATCTGTTTACAGGAATGAAATTGTCAGAAAATGCTGATGTTATTTGATATATCACACGACCCCCTTTTCATTTAAAAAAATTGACTAAGATTCAAGATGGCCGATTTCAAGATGGCGGCCATGTTCGGTACATACCGTAAAATATAATCCACTTCAGCCATACCTTATTGGAATATTCAGATTTCCCAATTCCTGCAAGGTTTTCGAAAAAAAAGGGTGTACTGCGACTTTTGACTCACCCTGTGTTATTAGGGGAAAAAGTAATATTAATAATAATAATAATAATAACTTTACAAAATAATAACTTCCTGTTTTGCAAACAAATTTTATACACACATAAACGCAAACAACATTCTCACTGAGCAACAAAAGAGATGCCATAGAAATTACATAGGTTGTATGGAGCAACTCCTGATAAACCGTGTGTTCCTATGGCAAAATGACAATAAACACCGACACCTCCATGCAGTCTACATTGATTACTGAAAGGCCTTTGATAGTGTCCCACACTAATGGCTTTTATACATAGTATGATTATATAAAATAAACCCTACACTTATCACATTTTTAGAAAGTACAATGCTGCATTGGAGAACTACACTACACCTCACAATCAACAGTGAAAGCATCACGACTGACAAAATACGTATAAACTGGGGCATTTTCCAGGGTGCTCACTGAGTCCACTCTGGTTTTGTCTTGCATTAAATGCAATTTCAAACAGACTGAAAATTACAACTTACGTGCAACGATTATCGTTGAGCAATATTACTTTGTATTTCCTATGAAGCTGTTTTGCTTTGAGCGGCTGCCCAGCTCCATAGGAAATACAATGAAAGAGTGCTCAACGATAATCGTTGCACGATCATCATTGAACGATCATCGCGATAGTCGCACCGAGGAAAATGAAGCTAATTAAATAATTAATGACAAATACCGTGCAGGCAGTTTAAAAGAAGTCTATGGAAAAAATTTGTCTAATTTGATATTTGTTTGCAGTTTGAATATTGAATTATCAATTACTGTAAATACAGAATTTACATGTAAACTAAATGTAAAACAAAAAATGTAAACATGAAAAGCATGTAATCGTCTAATTTTTTTCCTGTTTTTTCTTTTCTTTTTCTTGTTTGAGAAAAACTTTCATAACTATTCATTTCATTATTACTTTAATGAGAATAAAAATAAAAGAAGAAAGAATTTAATGAAAGCCTGTGTGTTCTGCTTTAAAGCTAAGCAAGAAAACAAGGAAGGATTTAATGTTTTTTTTCTGGTACGAGTGCAGAATGGAAAAAGTAAATTCTTGCTTGTTATACGCATCTTTTCTTTCGACTGTTTTCTTTGCCTTAATTTGTAAAAAAAATTAATATTATTTTTAAAATTTTTATTTTTCCCGAAATTAAATTAAATACTCTTGATTCGGTTTCAGTGAAAAAAAAAAACTAAGTACACCACTGATTAGAAGACAGGGGGTGGCGCTAATAAAAACCAGGACAGGAATGAATGAAGACCCCTTCATTTGACGCAACTCGGCTCAACATTTTATTTATAAAAATAATTCGTCTCAATGAGAGGAATCATTAATGTCGAATTTATTGACTTTTGCTGGCTGTTATCAATACTACAGCTATTTATTTCTTTTAAAAGTGGATTTCTCTAAAAAGATGTTCAATAGAAAATACTTCAATAAACTTTTGGATACTTCATATAAAATGTCTAAAAGAATGAACAGATGAAGGATTGCTAAAAGTTATTCCAAGAACAGATGGACGGGGAGGGGGCTATTCTTGGTTATTCTTTTCTTGCTAAAAGTTATTAAAAATGATATAAAAATGGAGGCTTCATTTCAGGGTTCGAACCTTCTTTGTGCTTTAACTCTGGATGTTTCACCCCCTTCCTTCATTCACACACTATGAATTGTTTCTTTTGTCATTTGTGTCTGTCGATTTCGTACAGAACAACCCGCTTTTATACTTCCTTCTTCCTTGGAACAACATCGAAAAAATGCTTCCCACAGATTTTCATTCTGATTTCTTTCACAAAAGATTTTCATTAAAGAAATCGCTTAACACATAAAGTAACCAGGTCACGAAACTGTGGATGTAAAATCAAGAAAAATAATGGAAACACTTTTACACCTAATAATTTTAATGCACGTATATACATTCCGAGGTTACAACCAAGAATAAGATGATGTTGTGGCTGGCGTGCTTGCTGGCAGTGGAGTTGTTTAGAGGATGGGGGAAGGGTTTTGAAGGAAGAGGCCGTGGGGTGGTTTACTGTCTGTATTAGTTGCAACCTTCGAGCATGAAAATAGAAGGTTGCAACCCTAATACGTGGGGTTGTTATTGTTGTTCATCTTATTCTTGGTTGCAACCCTTACCCTCTATCTTTGAACAGCTCCTTTTGTTGGTTGGTGACCCTGCGGCGGCTCTCTGTCTTTCTTCGCACTCCTTGCGAAGGGTCAGTTTCTGCGTTATCACGCTGATGAAGAGGGCCTAGTCCTCGAAATGTACATACGTGCATTAAAATTATTTTGTGGAAAAGTGTTTTAATTATTTTTATTGAAATCGCTTAACGATTCGTTGTCTATAACATATAATTTTTGTGGGCGTTTGTCACCATCAAAAATTAAAAAATACAAAGCCAGGTATTATTATTCAAATGCGACGGGCTTGACTCACCCGCTCCTTTTCCCAGCGGAGGTGCCACTTGTAGCTATGTCAGTTCCTTATAACACATTACAAAATTTAAATGTATACAACTGAAATTCTATTACAGATAAATTGCTAATTTTTTTTTCATATGCACATTTCTACTAGTAAGGTCCTGGAAGAAAGTATAAGGTCGCTTGAAAAAACATTGCTGTGTCGAAACCGTTTAGTTTTACGATCTGTTCTTTCGGAATATTGTTCAACAACACGTAAAGAATATTCATGCACAATAAAGAGTCCATAGTAAAGATAAAAAATAAAATTATAGTAATAAATGTGATATTCAGCAATTCTACTTGGACGAAAGTATAAGGTCGCTTCCTATTTCCCCTAAATTTAATGAGACATGCCGACCACTGACTCATAATTATACACATACATGCTTAATAGACGTTCTTGAGTTACATAAAGTAAAATTATTGACACATTTTCCTTGTATCTTGTGACTTTCACAATGCCGAAAGGAAAGCATCTTTCTGAGTTTGAAAAAGGTCAAATTGTGGCATTCAAGCAGTCTGGCCTAACTGGATCCAATATGCATGCAAAAATTGGAAGATCAAAAACTCTTGTAAATAATTTCTTAAAAGATCAAGACAATTATGGCGTCAAGACAAGATCAGGGAGACCACCAGCAATGGCTTGCCGAGAGAAACTGAGGGCTTTGCGATTAGCCCTCACCAAACGCCTTTCCTCGGCTGTTATTAAAGAAAAGTTGAACTTAAAATGCACAAGTAGAACTGTGAGACGTGTACTCTCGTCGGATCCTCATCTGTCGTTCTCCAAGATGATGGCAAGACCACCACTGACACAAGCTCACAAAGATGCAAGACTTGCCTTTGCCAAGAAATGTGTATCCTTTGGGGAAAAATGGGAAAATGTCGTCTTCTCTGACGAGAAAAAATTTAACCTAGACGGGCCTTATGGTTTCACTCGATATTTGCATGATATCCGTGGGAATCAAGAATATTTTTCCAAGAGGCAAGCTGGTGGGGGTTCGGTGATGGTGTGGGGTGGATTTGCGCGGGGTGGGAAAACTCCTATTGTGTTCATAAACACAAGGATGAATTTCATAAAGTACCAGGGCATGCTGGCAGACAATTTACTACCGCATGCCCCTCTCATAACTTCAGGCGACTGGGTTTTTCAGCAGGATAACACACCCATCCACAGCTCAGCATCTACAAAAGAATGGTTTTCAGCCAACCAAGTAACTGTATTAGATTGACCAAAGCCGTAGCCCTGATTTGAACCAAATTGAGAACTTATGGGGTATCTTGGTGCGTATCGTGTACCAGAATCGTCGCCAAGACAACACCAAGGAAGCACTTGTTGCAGAAGTGAAAAAGGCATGGGGAGAAGTGCTTCCTGAAGTATTAAAACAATTCACAGACTCCATGACTAACCGAATGATTAAGGTTATTGAAAAAAAGGGCGATTTCATTGGCTATTAAAACAAAATATACTCCGACCTTAAACTTATTTCCAAGCAAAATACCTGAAATATGACGTTTTCTGTTATAATTTTATTATTTTTGTTTAGAATGGATTCAGTTTACACATACTTGTTTATTTTGTGTTATTGAACAATATTCTGAAAGAACAGATCTTTCAAATAAACGGTTTAGACACAGCATTGTTTTTTCAAGCGACCTTATACTTTCTTCCAGGACCTTATATCCCTTCAAATTTTAAAATTAATAAAATATAATATAATAAAAAAATGATTTTCCACAGGTGTTGTCAAAGGAGGGGGGGGGGGGCGGCTGAAATCATGACTATAAAAAATGCTTATAAGAAATTTTCTATTACCGATAAAAACTTCAAACTGCTTTTGTTGAATTCTTGAAAGCTTTATAATTAATTGCAAATAAATTATATACCCCAAATTTATTAATAATCGAAATTTTAGAAAGCTTGTGTATCTGGTATGGAGAAACTTAGCAACATCTAAAATTACGAATTTATTAAAAAATTCCAGGGCACAATTGAACCATTTAATGATTGAATTATATTAAAATGATTCCTTTTATTTATGTTTTAAATTTTTTTTTCGTAAATTACATTTTATTCATAAGTTATTTCACAAAAATTAAAATCATTGCTATAGGGATCGTTTCTTGATGATGTCATTTGAGATAGTTCCCTTCTCAGAATATACGAGGTCTGTTCAAAAAATACGTAGACTGACGTCATAAAACAAAATATACTTTATTCAGAAGTTACACATCTGGGTCCCCTTCAAAGTACTCTCCTCCCCGACGCACACACTTATCCCAACGGTGTTTCCACTTTTGGAAACAGTCCTGGAACGCTTCTTTTGTGATGTCCTTCAGCGCCTTCGTCGCATTTGCCTTTATATCGGGAATCGTCTCAAATCTCCTTCCTTTCAAAGGTCTTTTGAGTTTGGGAAACAAGAAGAAGTCACAAGAAGCGAGGTCAGGTGAGTAGGGTGGGTGAGGAAGAACAGTGATCGAGTGTTTGGCCAAAAACTCTCGAGTTCTGAGGGCTGAATGGGCTGGACCGTTGTCGTGATGAAACAACCAGTCACCACTCGTCCACATTTCTGGTCAAAATCTCGTGACATGATCCAACTGCTATCCCACGCTCTTCAGCAAGCTCTCTGATGGTCAAACGTCGATTTGCCCGAACCAGGGTGTTGATTTTGACCACGTGTGCGTCGTCAGTTGACGTGGAAGGACGTCCAGGACGCTCATCGTCTGCAGTTGACTGACGACCATCTTTATAACGTGCGTGCCACTTAAAACATGTCGCACGCTTCATAGTAACATCACCGTAAGCCGTCTTGAGCATATCAAAAGTTTCAGTGGCAGTTTTTCCGAGTTTAACACAAAATTTCACAGCAACTCTTTGAGCGTTCAAGTTGCTGTGAAACGCTCATTCTAAAAATCCGCCAAACGAAAATAACACACTTCACAAACAACCGCGTAGCTAATCAACCAATACTGATATTTGCAATCAAAAAACTGCCTTGTAATCAGCGGATCTGTCAGAAGATGGCGACACCAAGCGATTTTGATTGGGACCAACAGGGCCCGCGCAATTCAAACAGTCTACGTATTTTTTGAACAGACCTCGTAAGGAAGTTAGATAAGGCCACATCATTGCTTTATCAAAGAAAGAGATTAAAATCCTATTATGTGATTTACTAGCTATTGTCATGCAGGTGTGACCCATTTAACAACAAATTACGTATATCTTCGGAAAAAAAAGTAAAAATATTCCACATTCAGTTATATAAAAAATCGTTTAAAAAAACAAATAGGGATATTAAAAAAATTTTTTTGCTTTCTTTAGAAAAGATTTCTCCCTAAATTTTGGCTATTTTTAATTTCGAAATTATTACATTTGTAATTTTTTAAAAAAGGATTAAAACCAAGTTATTCAAATAGAAAATATTATTATAAAATTTAATGTATTGTTTAAAAAAAAAAAAACATTACTTGTAATCGATCAAAAAAAATTACTAATCAAAAGCAATTATATTCTAGATCACAAATTTAAAATTTTAAAGCAGTATGTCAGTTATTGAATTTTTTAAAAAATATTTTCTATCCCCCTGTAAGGGAACCGGACATTTACCACGCTATAACTTTTTAACGGAGCCACAGATCGAAAAACGCGACTAGACTTTTTTGCTCAGAGTTTCATCCTCTACATATCCTTAAATTTGTGAAACGTCGTCCATTTACACCCTGTATAATTGTCAGATCGCCGAATTAGAGAGGAAATTTCAATAAATAAATTCGACGATCGAACACAGAAAAAAGGAACATAGAGAAAAAGAGCCAAACGAAGAATGCATAGGGAAAGAGAGAAAATCAACTGCCCGCCACCCAGAAGAGAGAATAGAAAAGCCGAAGAGAAGAAGAGAGAGAAATCGGGGCGTTCATTGGAGGAGGAAAAAAATATTGAGGAGCAGGCGATTAGGAAGAGGAAGGGAGGAAGGTAGAGAAGGACAGAGAGGTTCTTGTTTCAAGAAGGACAGTCAGAAATAATGGAGCTCCGAGAGAAATTGGAAGAATGAAAAGGAATGCCATCGACCGGGAGGAAGAGGGAAAATTCGGCGAGACATCGGCCATGAGATAATTTCCGAAAACCGTGAAGAGACCGAGGTCGACCGTGAAGAGACCGAGGTTTTCGTCGGAGCCGGAGAGAAATTAGCGAAGCCAGAGTGGAGACCCCGAGCCCGCGAATCACGGAGCAAGGGAACAGGACAGTACGCAGAGCAAAAAAGCATTGTGCCCGCCACGCTGCCCAGTGACTTTAACGCATAAGAACTCTTTACAGTTCTGCTCAGAGTGCTTTCTCCGCGAGAAGAAACCCGCGCGCCCACACCGAACCTGCCGAGGGCCAAGCTTCTCGTCGCTGCTCCTAGTCGAACCTCTGTAAGGTTTTGAGAATTAATTAGCCAGATTTAGAATATTCGGATTATTTATGCAAATGAGCTATTTTATTATTCGCGTTCAGGATTGTCTATTTAGATTCAGAAGTTAAGAGTTTATATAAAGTTTAGAAGAGTTTTTATGTAGAGAAAGATTAAATAAAGTTATTAATTGTTTAAATAATTTTTATGCGTGGGTGTTAGGAGTTGTTAAAAGGGAGCCAAGTTTTAAGGTTTGTCAGAAGGAGAAAGTAAGAGTCAGTTTACACAGCTTTGTTTTAATCGTTTGAATCATATTCAAGGATCGAAATTGTATGGCCAGAGTAGGACAAGTAAATTGGAGAACCGGATGAACAGATAGAAAGCAAGAAAGATGAATGTAGGGATTGAACTTTGGATTTTGAAGGGAGAAAAGAGACAGGGAATGATCACGTGGATGCCGAAGTTTGATTGGCTGTCGCAATCGAAATTGTTAGTTCAGTTATGCTAAGTGAAAATGTTTAGTCAGTAGCAATGTAACGATTCCCGTAGCCGAGTGTGCGGCGATCTACTCGTAAACTTTTATACTAATTTGGCCTCCATCTGGTAATCCTCGGATTCCAGATGGGAAGTTTTAAATTTTTAGTATTAATCCAGTTTGAGTTTTAGTCTATGAAAATGTAACCGTCAGGTTGAATTTTAGTTAGCTCGCGTTATCGAGGTGTTTTTGAGGAGTTTCTATCAAGCTGAGAACCAGCGTCATCAATTAAATAATTTCATGGTTTGCGAGGGATATTGCAAGAATGTGTACCGAGCCCCGTGGAGTACCCAGATCCAGTACAAGAAGCCAAAGATGATCTTCCTGTGAGCCAGTCCGTTGGAAGAGAAGGGCCCCCCCCCCCTCCCGCCAAGCTGTGGTAGCAGAGAGGACGAGAGAGATCCAAGAGCGGACAGATTGAGAAGGCATGGTAAAGCCCCTTTCCAATTTAATGTCTCAATGGCCAATTCTTTAATTCCTCACATAATTTTATTTTTACATATTGTTTTCTTATTATTGTATTTGGGAACGGATCATTTAATTCTATCAAACAGTGGGAAGGACAATTATAACGTACCTTAGAACAGTCCCATTATACGTAGAGAACCCTGATTACCTTAATCTAAATTCTGTATTTTATCCAGTTAATTGTTTTGTTGGTATTTATTAAAGTCTTACATTCAGACCTTTATTCAGTAACAATATAGCAGATTGCTCAGTCAGTAGTTTACATTCATTGTTATTTTGGAGCTATTAAAGCCATATTTCCATTTTACATTCCGAGAGAAATAGAACAATTTACAATTAGAGTCCCTGTTGAACATTATTACCACTGTGCAATCTTAAATTCAGTATAACCCGAATTCCCTTGAGATATAAATTGTATAATTGAACAATTGAGAATTACATTCCTACCTAATTTACATATTACTATTGCTAATATATCATTATTGTTATACCCAGAACTTCTGATCATTGTCTTATAAGTTTAGTCTAAAGGAATCCTTAATTGATAGTCATTCTGTTGTATGCCACACAATTTAATTACTAAGTCATTATTTGGGATTGTGATTACTCATTGAAACGTATAATTAGTCATATTGCCACAAGTCATTTCTTAGTTACAAATTGTATTATTCTATTTGAATCTTAACTGGAGCTTGACCAAGTTGAATTTCATATCTTAAATTACCATTATCATTTGCGTTACCTTCCATACAATATTGTTTTATATACCCTTGTTGAATATTGAATAAACATTATATGTTAAATTGTTAAGTCAGTCTAAATGCCTATTCTTTCCTCTAGGCCGGGCCTGTTTAAGCGGGAAGTATCTAGTATGTAAGTGGATAATATCCAGTTATCATAAACTTTGTGAATAGTATAATTCACTGGCGCAGTCTTTTACCAAACATAATTGAAATCGAATACTCGACCATATTCTGTGAATATTATCCCCAGGACCCTTACACCTCAGACACCTACGATTCCAAGCACGACGGACGAATTTCCCCGCCAAGCTGGAACGGGGCTGACGAGTTGCGAAGGATGGGAGAAGCACACAGATAATATGAAGCAAGTACCTTACATAAGCCAAGACGCGCCAATGAGCCCTGCCTACGATGATGGATACGACGGAGGCTCGAAGGAGAATGCTACTTCAGACGCCCTGCATCGCATAGACACCAAGCAGGAAGTTTCTGCCGAGCCACACCGGATACCTATGAGGAAGAGGAGACTTCGCCACCCGCCATTATTTGTCTCAGCAGCCAGACGTCGGCGAATGACGCCATAAGCATCCCGAGTGCCCCAGCCAACCCGCCAGCGGACGACGACTGCCTCGCGAGCGCCAGCCGGGCAGAGATCTCTTTCTGCGAGCCACGCTCGGCTTTAGCGTCTCCGATAAGGGATATCCTGTTTAATTATTTTGGTGGCTTTAGTTAATTCAATTATGACTATCTTGACAATTTAAGTGTACCTTTTAATCTCCCTTCAGTATAGTTGAACTATTCTCACTAAGGAATCTGAAGTGCTTCCATGCTCTACATTTATGAATGTTAAGCTAGATAACTTAATCCCCGTTTCTTTTACTTATGTTTATAGTATTGGGCAACGCTCCTAGAAACCCGCTAGGATCGCCGCCTTCTTTGACAATGGTGACAGAGCACCAAGGACTTTGTCGCCATTGATACTGCCAGCAGCTAAGCATTGAAGCTCAGGTCCACAGATGATATCTCGAACTTATGAACTATTAACCAATTATATATTTCACAATTATTGAATTGAATTTCATGAATGTTTATCACTTTGCTCAACCAAATTTGATTAACCTTTGAACTTGAATATTAAAATTTGCCGTCCTCCTCCTTTCTCTACTCACGACCATCTTAGTTAACTTTAATAGATTAAATTGGTTATTGATCTAAATAAAAGTCGTGATAATAATGATTTTTGCAAATATATGATAGTTTTGCTGTGAAAAATTTATTCAATTACTTTTTGATTTCCCATCGTAGTAGACAGTTGCTCTCTCTACACAGTTATGTCAAAAGTTCTGTTCCTAGGAAAAACTTAAATGCCGTTGAAGCAGGCGTTGGCAAGGTATCACGTAAAGCAGCTGTTAGGCATTGGCCAGTCTATCTTCGATAAGCCCCAAGCCCAAGGCTTGTTTGATGATCCTAGACATCCTTCTTTTGGCATCTTCATCTCCTGTGATAAGATTTCATGTCTGCGGAGGGGATTTCGTCGAATTTCTCACGCACTGCTCTAATGTCTGTAGGAGTGCAAGGACGACTGCTCCAAGCTTTGTCATCCACATTCGAGATTTCATTGTATCGTTTGATAGTTTAAACAGTGAAAATTTTCTTTGCTGACTTGTTGCACTTGTGAAGAACGATTACTGCAACACGTTTTCTCTCACGCCCCATTCCATCATAACAGTTCAATGTAATGAACCATTCTGATATGCATGCAGTAGATGAGTGTTCATAGAACATCCTGCCACAGAAAGTTCGCGAAATTTAAAAGAACCAACTCTGTGTTGCCCACGACTTTGTAGGAAAATTTGGCACGACTGTGTAGTTGGGTTCGGAAATACGCTCTCGGGACATCATGTACCGTAGAACTTGGATATTACGTACTCGGTTAATATAAAAACGTGCTTAACAAGCAATTTTTTTGTGTCCAACTCCAAATGACTCTTTTTGTTGCTAAATACCCCTAATATTATGAACTGTTATTATTTGCAAACTCGGATATTCCAAAATAAGTACGCAAAATTCATCCCAAAATCACCTGAAAAAAGGAATAGTTTTCAATACTTGAAGCAATTGTAATCACCCGTATTGATAAAATCCAAAAACAATATCGCGTGGCGTTCACTTCTTAACTGTGGATGAGGTCAAAAACTCTAACTGGTGAGAAAAATTAGCGATTGGTCAATCATAAATCCCGATATCGTTATCTCCACGCGGTCGAAAACGGCAGTTAGTGCTCCTATGCATAACCGGTCAGTTTAGGAATGATTCCAACATTAGCACACCAACAGCAACATTAAGAAAATGTCAAGTTCAGCTACATTTACAAAGAAGAGAACTGAATTATTGTTAGACCGGAAATTAAAAATTCTTGATGCTGTTGAAAAAACGAACGCGAAGAAGGGTGACATAGTCCAACAATTTAAAATTCCGCCTTCAACTTCATCGACACTGATTAAAAGTGCGGAAAAAATTCGGAAACAGGCTGAATTTTTAAAAAGAAAGAGGATACGAATAGCCACTAATGAAGATTTGTAAAAAGCCATGTTGACATTCTTCAATCAGGTAAGATAAGATTTTCTCTATTTCTCAGGCAAAATTGCAATACATGTACTTTACATGTCAACCTGATTAAAATATCTTAATAATGTTTTATTAGAAGCGTAATAAAGACCGCATTTTTTGCATATTCTGCTTGCCAGTTTGTTTGTAACGAAGGATAATATCAATCATATGGATCTTGGAGAAACTCTGGTTTCATGTTGCAGGTGTACAGAGAGACCAGCGAATAAATCGACATCTATGCCATCGCCAGTATCTACTTTTAAGAGACCCACTTTTTGGCTGGCTGCGTTCTTGTAATAAGAAGGTTATTATTCTTACAGCTGGAAGCAAGCATTGATTGGAAATAAATAGCGCATACTGCTCCTGATTTCACCGCAAAAATTTTAATCTAAAGAATTTACAGTAAATCCTAATACATACTATTTCAATTTTGCTGCATTCATCGTCTTTCGATTTCGCCGCCGCCAAATCAAATACTTTGTGTATACAGTTCATAACTATTTTCTTGGCGTGTTTAACGCTCTCCAAACAAATACATCATGATTTTTAAATAAAAAAAACAACAAAACATTCTACTTGCTATTCAAAGTTAATACTTAAACGACATTTAGAGTGAAACTAATTTAAACTCTTTATAAACCAACAAATGGTCTTTATAAACCAATATCAAATTTTAAAATGCTTAGGTTAATTTTCCACATTACATTACTCCACGGCGAAAAAGTAATTAAGAAAGTAAAATTAAAATCTATGTATTTATGTGACGTAACGTTTGCCCTTCCCTCCCTCCCCGTCACACATTGTCACGCTAGGCAATATGCCCCCTCCCCCTTTTACTGCATACGTGTTTTATGGATGGCCCCTTAGAAAATATATCGAAACTATCTTCTCGTGTTAAATCTCGCCAATTTTTTAAGGCAATATTTTCTAATTATTGAGCCCCTCAACAGGAAAAATTAGAAATGAATTAATAATTTAATAACAACATCAATTTATCTCTCGCTAATTTCAATATCAATTACATTATACTGAAAATGAATGTGATTTTAGTTTTGCCGCCATTTCGTTGACCTCCTCTCAGCCGCCATTTCGTGTTTCTGTCACATGAATATTAAAAAATAATGCAATCATTGTTGCATAACAAGCAATTACAAACATTTTCTACTGTGCGGGAATATTTATAAAACTCGTTAAGATGTTTAATAAAAATTGAATCTCTGTTTATTAGTTATATGATTGGCATTCAGCTTAAGTAATTACTAGTTCTCTTCCAAGTCGCCATTTCATGTTCCACATAACAGGACAGAGATGTAGAGCCAAAGTAATTTTCTCTTAAATAAAAGAAGTACAAAATAGAAACTTGCTGATACTTACTTTTCAAATTTTATTAGACGATTGCATCAAATTACCTCCATTACTGAAGATTTGTAATCTCTCACCGGTCTCATACTATGGTGAGTTAAGGTATTAATGTACATTAGAACACTTATGTAATTAGGTGTATAAGATTAATCTCTATATATTTTTTATTTATATTTTCCCTCTAATATGTATATATTTAAATATGTATAAATATTTTTTCCAAAATATATTGAAAATTGATGATTTGTAAACATGAATTTCATTTATTTTGACCTGAAACATTAAAGTTTGATTTAAAACACGGGAAAATATAACCCTTACTTACGATTCTCCTAAAGAATAACTGTTATTAGCACCATTTAAGAAAAACAGATAGCATTGATTTTTAATATCGTATACCTTATTTATAATTTTCGAAGAATAAATAGCTTAAATTTAAACGTAAAATGCCTGGAATAAAGCGAGTAACGTTTCTAAGAACATTGCCTACTTTTAAGTAATTATTTAATGTAACTTACAATTATGTTTGTACAATGCTTGCTAATCGTCGTGTATTTTCTAGAATAAGAGTATTTTAATATTTTAAATCCTTATTAATTCTATTTGTATATTTTCAAAAATAAACTGTGCAGTTTGTTTTACTATAGCTGTAAATATTATTTCACTCTCCTTTTTTTTTCGGGAAACAATATGAGCGCTAAATTTCAGCAGTACATTTATGTTTTATTATGATAGATTCTGCCATATCTAGCACTACAGCTGAATAATAATCAGATCACTGAGAGAAGTTTTAATTTTACTTATTACTGCAGTGAATAAAGCAGTTCTGCAGTTAAACCTATCAGTACTGATTTGGGTTAAGCAGTATATTGCATATTACTAAATAGCCGTTTAGTATTAATGTCTTCTCTCACTCGACAGCCATTTCGTGTTAATATCTTCTCTCCATTTTGTGTCATTGTCACGTGATCATGAGATACGTCTCTAATACTATGCTAAATATTAGGAACAGAAATTTACATATTTAAATAGCTATTATAATAGTGGATTCAAACTTTCATTCAAATATATTTTAACACTTTTTAATATTTACTGTTATAAAAACAAGTGGTGTTCGGGAGGGGGGCAGTCTGCCCGAGGCATCAAGCTAAATGGGGGACTAAGAGCATGGCATATTATTAATATTGACCATAAAATTTGTATAAAATTATTTGTATCGGCTCCGGGTACAAAATATTCTGGATACAACACTAATAATCACAGTTATTATTCTACTACATGTGGTGGAACAATGCCTATTATATAGTAGGCAGTGGTGGAACTCTGTAATTTCTTAGATTTTCCGCATGAGGGAACAAACTACGTTAAGTTGATTGTTGTTTGATAAAATCATAAGATGAGTTAGGATCCATGTTGCAGATAATCAACAAATGGAGACAGGGTATACACGCAACAAAATAAACTTTAATGTCGAGACGCGTCTCAGTCAGAGACGATCTTCAGTCTGTACAGAAATGCTAACGATTGCAAGCTTAATTGTAAAAGAGGGAGTCCTCCCTCCCACGCATATTAGTTAGCGAGGAAACGAAGATATTTGAGTAGATCTGGTGATAAGTTACATTAAATTGAGAAATTATACAATTCAAAATACTTATAAAGTACAACAAACCAAAAAATGTGAATGGAAAGGTACATGAAAGTAGGCAAAAATGTAATAGAAATAGACATAAAAACTGGTAAATTGGAAATGATGACATTTGGAATAATAGCGATTGTGGGCTTTGCAAGTAAAACTGGAGATCTCCTATGAAGGAATTTAGATGGGACATTGACAACCACCTGCACAGAAGAGCCAGGCATTCAAAATAGCGAAAATGTGGTGTAGGTTGGGATAAGAAGGGTAGGATTACCAAGCGGAAATAAATAAATAAATTTATAAATAAATAATAAAGATTTAAAAAGCAAAAATTTAATAATACTGGTAATAAATAAAAATAAAATAAAATGCCGTGTTTGTCAAATACATTTTACAGAGGAGAAATGATACTTATTTATGGAGAAATATTTTTTTGTTATTTTTTTTACTGCCAAAATGGATTTTTCAATTGAAAAATGGAAGGAAAAATTTTGCGACCCGGATTCGAACCAGGAACCTCGACTATCATGGCCGATGCCTCTACCGGTCGAGGTTCCTGGTTCGAATCCGGGTCGCAAAATTTTTCCTTCCATTTTTCAATTGAAAAATCATTACCTATGCTTGGAGACGCATCTCCAGTTAATAATTATTATTATTTACTTGCCAAAATGGACTTTTAACACATGTGTTTCAAATCTGCTATTTTGAAAAGTAAACACCCATAGAAATAAAAGAAAGTAATACCATAACAATTAAAAATTTTATTATTTTGTTGCTCGAGAGGATGGGGGCAGGAAATTGAAGGACCGCCTGGGCGGCTGAACCTCTAGTTTTCAATGCTCTCAGCGGGATTCGAACCCGCGATTTGCTAGTTCAGAGAACAACAAAACCTGCGCCTTAACGCTTTCGGGCCACCGAGAATGACGACTCATAAATGATTTCTAATTGTTAACAAAAACAAAATTCTACTTCATTAATATTTAAACAGATCAGCCTGGTAATATAAAATAATTTAGATCAATATCATTTTAAGAAAACATACAAAGTAATAAGATTGGAATGAAATAATGCAACCACGCCGTGACCATGCTGTTACCCTTACCGTGACAACCAGGTTTGAAAAAAAAAAAAGTTTTTGGGAAAAAAAACAAAAGAAACGTTGTTTTTTTTAAATCACATTTTTTGTTTTAAAACAATTGTTTTAAACGCTTTTAATTTAAACTGTTTTAAACATGTTTTAAAACAAAAATTTGTTTTAAAACAACCGTTTCAAACATATTATTGAAGAAATATTTAATGCTTTTATACATATTGCATGAATATGATGCATTAGATTGAAATCATTTTATTTACTGATATGAATAAAAACTATAATTCTTTTAATTATATTTGAATTAATAAATTAATTATTATGATTTTTAAATTATTAATTTTAAAAAATTTATAAAATAATTTTATTAAATAAAATAAAGATAATTTTTCTGTCTCAACTTACAAATCTCACAAGGGGAGGACCAGTTCTGTTAAGCTTGGTTGGTTGGTATTAACGTCCTTTTCAACTGCCATGGTCATTTCAGGACGGCGTTATAGGGGCCGTAAATTTTGCCTCGCAAGGGTTCTTTAACGTGCAGCCGGCAAACGACTACACGGGACCAACGGCTTTACTTCCCTTCCGAAGGAAGTGCGTGATCTAAGGATTTCCCCCTGAAAAATCCTCGTCGGCCTCGGCCGGGATCGAACCCGCGTACACGGGCATCAGAGGCGATCACGCAACCCCTGAGCCATCGAGGCCGATTGTTAAGCTTGGATTTAACTGAAATTAAATTAAATATGTTATTACGCACCCTTCCCACTATTATATGGCATAGTAACTCGGGCATTTGTTTGCGAGATATAATTATTTAAAGTTAGTTATGTAGGCTATTGATGTATTTACAAATTCAGACAATATGGTATTCAAGTAGTCAACGTGGTCATATGGGTAAGTCGATAGATTACAGTACTGAAGGTCCCGGTTTCAGTTCTTGCTCTTTTCCCAATTTAATTTAATTTTTTTAACATGTTTTTATACAAATTATATATGAAACTAATATTAATTATTAAAACATATTTTTATATTTATTTCATTTGAGAAAGTTAACAAATTATTTATTTTTAATAACTTATTATGTTGGGTGGATACAAAAATGAGCCGCCCTTTTATTACCGTAACCGAAGCAGATACATGTCAATTTTGATGAATCCAATGAATAGGAAGTTGTGAATTACCTATCCCATGGTGCACTTTTCATCATCCCAAATATGCAAATTAGGACACATTCAAAACCCTAACTTATACACGTAAAATTCCAATTGAAGACTTGTTCAGCGTGGAATTCCAAACAAAACAAAAAGTGTTCACCAACAATTACAGTCCAAAGCAGAAGATCATGTTGACCATTTCAAGAAAAGTGTAGCTTGCCATCCTGGAATTCTGTCTTCTGTGCCTCCTTTTATTTGCTTATCCTCATGAAAGCGAATGTTATTGTGGTAATTTTTGGTAATTTCTTGATTTGCATGTTGAACATGCAAATGTCTCTGTGAAGTGCATAGAGAGGTAACAAATAAATTCTACATGTGATTGTTGGTGAACCGTTTATCAGATTTTGGAAATTTTTCATTTTGTTTTGTTCGGAATTCTATGCTGAACAAGTCTTCAATTGGAATTTTTCGTGTATCTGTTACGGTTTTAAAGATATGATTTGAATGTGTCCTAATTTGCATATTTGGGATGATGAAAAGTGCACCATGAGATAGGTCACCCACAACTTTCTATTCATTGGATTCATCAAAATTGACATGAAAACCCAATTGCAAACTTGTTCAGCATAAAAAAACAAACAAAAAAAAATCATCCAAATCGGACCAACCAATGATCCACAATCACGTGGTGAACTATTTGTGGCTTACAAACAGTCACACTACACAAGGAAAACTGAATGTTGATATTTCCACCATGTAAAGTATGCAAATAAAAAAATTAACATAAATTACCATACTCACATTCACTTTCATGCGGAAAAGCAAATAAAAGGCATGTTTCAGCACACACAAGACAGAACAATTCCAGGATGGCAAGCTACACTGTTCAGGAAATGGTCAACATGATCTTCTGCTTCAAGGAGAAACCTACATGTTGGAGTTAGGTTGTATCGAAACAGATACCCTAACAAACGCCATCCATCTCGTCAAAGAATGCGTCACATTATTCAAAGATTCGAGGCTACAGGGAATGTTAATGCAGAACGTGGACGACCAAGGGCACAAGGCGACAAGGATACAACAACACTAGTTCTGGCTGCAGTTGCTGCATATCCCCACACAAGCAGCAGAGCAATTGCTGCAGATGTTGGGAGCCATCAGAGAATGCTGTTCTCAACATTCTACACGCACATCATTTTCACCTATACCATATTCATTGTCACCAGGAGTTTCTGTCATTGGGGTATGTTGCTAGGGCCGCCTTCTGCAACTGGTTACTTACCTGCCTGGATGACAATCCAAACTTCATTCATGAGGTGTTGTGGACAGATGAAGCCCAGTTCACCAGGGATGGAGTTATCAACAGGCACAACCATCATCATTGGGCAGACGAAAACCCACGATGTCTGCGAGAAGCAACTCATCAAGTGAACTGGAGAATCAATGTGTGGTGTGGATTGTACAATGACACTGTGGTTGGACCGTATTTTTACGATGGAACACTGACTGCAGAACGCTACCGGGCTGAAATTTTCAATGTGGTAGTCACAGACTTCATTGACAATTTGCCATTGGCCTCGTATCAGCGCACGTGGTTTCAGCATGATGGAGCTCCTCCACATTACGGGTTGGTCGTTCGCGAGCGTCTAAGTGAGATGTTTGGACAACAATGACTTGGCCGAGGAGGACCAGTTCGTTGGCCACCCCGCTCCCCTGATTTTACACCACTTGACTTTTTCTTGTGGGGATACCTGAAGGACAAGGTTTATGCTACGCAGCCTGCCTCATTGAAGGATCTGGTTCAACGAATCGAGGAAGCGTGCCGAGGAGTGACACCAGCCATGCTTGCCGATGTTTTGGCGTCAGTTAGGTTCCATGCCCAATTGTGTTATGGTGCCCACGGTCGTCACATTGAGCATTTTGTTGATTAACTTTTTTTTAAACTGTTTGAAGTAACTTGTTTGTGCAGTGTGACTGTTTGTAAGCTACAAACAGTTCACCACGTGATTGTGGGTGATTTTTTTTTTGGTCCGATTTGGTTGATTTTTTTTTGTTTTGTTTGTTTTTTTATGCTGAACAATTTTGCAATTGGGTTTTTTTCTCTATCCCTTACGGTTTTTGAGATAAATTTTGAATGTGTCCTAATTTGCATATTTGGGATGATGAAAAGTGCACCATGGGATAGGCCACCCACAACTTCCTATTCATTGGATTCATCAAAATTGACATATCTGCTTCGGTTCAAAAAATAAAAGGGGGGTTCAGACTTTTGTATTCACCCTGTATATTTTGTTCAAAAAACATGTTTAAAAAATTAAATTAAATGAACTTCAACCCGGAACCTTCACCATTGTAGTCTATTGACTTACCCCATATGATCACATACACTACTAAATGTCAAACTGTCCGAATTTGTAAATATATATCAATAGCCTACATGACTAACGTTAAATAGTTATATCTCGTAAACTAATGCCATTAGCATGAGTTACTATCCTATATAATAGTGGGAGGGGTACGTAACAACATATTTAAATTTCAGTTAAATCCAAGTTTAGCAGACCTGGTTTCTACATTGTGTGGTAATGTTTGAATAAATTTAAGCATCGATGTTTTTTTATCAGTAGTGTTTGATTTCAAAAACCAAAATTCATTCCAGCCTTTTTTTTCTTTGTAGACAGAATATATTCCAGTCATAAACATTTTTTTTAATTTCACAAGTTTTGTTAATGGTTTTTGTTTCCTAATAAACTTTTTTGGTTTGAAACATGTTTTGAACCAGTTTTTTTTTTATTTAAAACAATTGTTTTAAATCATTTTTTTTTTGTTTAAAAACATTTGATTTAAAACACTTTGTTTCAAGACATGAGTGATGTTTTTAAAACATGTTTTAAAACATGTGTTTTAAAACAAACAACCCTGGTGACAACAAACGAGGAGACAGGCTCTACATGAAACAAAATAAACTTTAATGTCGAGACGCGTTTCACTCAGTCTGTAGAGAAATGCTTGCTAGCAATTAACAGCTTAATTATAAAAAAGGGGTCCTCCCTCCCGCGCATATTGGTTAGGAGAAAATGACGCGAAGGGGAGGAGGTTGTATCAGAGTAGCTCGGTGATGAGTTATATTAAATTGAGAAATTATATAATTCAAAATGTTTATTTGCTCTTGTATAAATTACAACAAGCCAAAAAATGTGAATGAAAAAGATACATGAAATTAGGTAAAAATTTTACAAAAATGATATTTGGAATGATAGCGATTGTGGGCTTTGCAAGTTATTGAGATAGCGGGAATTAAGATAGGTGCAGACATGCGCATTAACGATCAGTAATAACGATAAATATGTATAAAATTGATAAATAAAACGATTTTGCACCTTCATATAACATTTAATTTTTCATTTAAAAATAAGGAAAATTTTCCTTGGAATGTTTATATTAAGTGACAAAAAACGCTTTTGGCACTGCTTTTTCGTTTAGGAGAAATAAATTTTTTTCGACGCGAGTGTTGAACTTTTCACCATAGACGTAAGGTTAAAAGCTAAAAATATACAAAAAATTGCAGACACCTGCTAGAATATCAAGTTTTAATCTACGGGCATGAAAAAAGCACCAATCGGAAGAAAAAGCTCGAATGCAGATACGTTTTTTCTGGTGTCCTGATATCTATTAAAATATTTATGAGAGCCGCTTAAATTCGTATTCCTATGTTAAAGAATAGGGCATTCGCGCTAGGCTGTCGCAGAGGCCGACTTCCTAGATTCCTGGGTATGTCAAAGATTTTAGAAAATTTGCAAAACATAACCAATCAAATGAACGATCAAAATTTAATCACCTTGTGTATATGGATTTTGAACCCATTCCTTTATATTATTTATAACTGGCATAGCAGTTTCTTCGTTCTAGATTTGGTTAAGTTAGGAACATTAGATGTCAACATCTTCATCCAAACATAGCATCGTCATCGTTTACAAACAAAGAACTTCCCTGGTACGTCCAAAAGGTAAAGCCAGACTCGCTGACCTAAAAGTAAAGCCAGCTTAAACTCGCGTGGCCGCTACGTGCTAAAAAGTGATACAAACAAATTTAAACCTTATAATACGAGGAGGAATCAAAAAGTAAGATACACTCAGCACCATCTGTGGTTGAAGTGCGCAGACATCTTTCGCCGTTTTTAAGGATATTGCTTGTATGTCTGTAACACAGATATAGAGGAATAGATCGGCAATGCCATTGTGTTCGCTGAAGCCTCGCTTATGTTCCGCCGCCATCTTAGGTCACTACAGAATACGAAAAATTACAACCAAACACCACACACGTATTCACCATTGTACCTGGTATTTTATTCTAACTTACTTAATTAACTTTATAATGTGACGGGACATGTGTGATATTTCGTTAATATCTCACATGACCCGCCACTACAGATATGCCATTTGTTAGGCATATCTGTGTTGTTCATTTATTAATAACAAAATGGATAAAAAGTAGAAATTAGAGAAGTTATTTAGTAGTTAGAAAGGGAGATTAATATAACGTGAGAGGGTAGAGGGGTAAGAAATCGGAACGGAATACGATTGTTAATCGAGTAGGTACAGAAGTATTAGTAATTTTATTATAAATTTCTTGTTGATACTTGGAGTTGCGAAATGACCCAACATAACATAGAATAAGGTAATAAAATATTAAGAATTTAGTAATAGAAAGAAAATGGCTCTCTCAACGAAAACTACAGGTTGGAACACTTAAGTGCAGAAAAGTAGGCTTAAAGATGCCTATTGTGAAAGGATTAGGAAAGTGGAAAGCTAGGGGAACGAAGAGGAAGGGAACGTAGTTGCCTAGGCAACGACCTTAAAAAGTGGGATTCCAAGAAATGAAAGTGGTGAACCAATAGAAAAAAAAAAGTTTGGGAAGGGAAAAGAGAGAGAGAGAGAGAGAGAGAGACAATATAGTAGAGTGTGTGCGTTTGATATGTAGAGAACAAGAAGCGAGGGAAAGAGAAGGATCAGCGACCGAGTGTAGAGACGGGAATGAGATAGAAGTTTTTATGGAAACATCGGAGAATTGGGAAAGATGTCCCAACGTTAAAGAGTTGTTTTAGCAAGAGAAAGGAGAAACAGTTTAATAGTGTAAGAAAAGTTATTTGGTGACATTAGTCATAGCAACAGATGGACAAGTTTTTATTGGCGATAATTGAGAAGGCCAGAGCAGATCAACGGGCGATGAGAAGCAGAAGGGAAGAAGGAGCGGATAGCATCATGAGGAGGAACGGAGCGGCAGCTATAATACCTATGCTTCACCGTAGAAGGCAACCGGTTGGTCACCGTAACACGGATCCCTTTGCAGCGGAGCTGGAGGTATGATCGCGGAAGACACCGGGCTAATGGTATCAAGTGATGACGACTGAGCAGCAGCTATTATTCCTAAGCTTCGTCGCAGGAAGAAACCGGCTGGTCCCCGTAACACGGATCCCTTTGCAGCGGAGCTGGACGCATGATCGCGGGAAGACACTGGGATAATGGGTATCAAGTCGCAGAGTTCTCTAATCGGGAACTCCTCTAATCAGCGTGCACATTAAGAGAAGGCAGCGGAGACTCCATGAGGCGACGGCTGTAATCTACGGGCATCATCGGCTGTTATAACTCCAGATAAGTGATAAGTTTAGAATAAGACATGTGCATATAGTGAACGATTATCAAGAACATAGCGTTTATGAGGTGTTTAATGTGTGGAAGGAACAGCAACTTATAAACAGAGTAAGAATGAGTTTAGAGAGAGCCTAACGTTAGCATTGAATTGTGTTCCATCGAAGTTGTGATTATATTGTTACTTTGATCATTATACCTTAAATATTTTAAGTCATTTTCATTTGATTCAGTTTATTTATTGCTTTTATTATGGCCATAACTTTATTTTTTTTCTTTGAATAAACGTCTTAATTTAAATATAAATTACGTTGTTGAGTCATTAGCAAACCAAGGTTCTCAAGAAGTAGAAAAAGGGGGGGGGGG
>JAHWFO010036997.1:120485-138069 GCA_023313115.1 Rhysida immarginata
TATTTTTCTTTTCATTGAATAAACGTCTTAATTTATTTATAAAATACGTTGTTGAGTCATTTGCAAACCAAGGTTCTCCCCCCCCACCAAACCGGGGGGGGGCGGCAGTAGAGCACATGGTATTACAGTGAGGGTTAGTAAGGTAAGTTATTAATTTGGTAACGATAACTTAAAGAAGAAAAGTTTGAATAAGAAAGCCACTATACGATCTGACAATTAGTATTAGAGAAATTCGTAGTTTATTAATATAGAAAGTGCGCACTGAGGAGTGTGACCCGCTACTTATTATCAAGAGTAGCGACTCAGACCTTCTCCGTTGCGTCACAATAACATTAAATATTCTAAGAAAAAGCATATGTCGGTGGATGGATGGATCATAATACTGTTTCTATTAAGTAAACAGGTGATGGCCTTACAGTATAACAGTGGGACATCAGGAGTTCCAACTAGTTTCGCCATTTATTCCCGGCTTTGTCAAGGATATCCTTAAGTACGGTAAGATGGCAGCAGCTGACTTAAGTCGGCTTCACTAGCGCAAATGAGAAAGGTACGGGCATTGCCGATCTATTCCTCTGTATCTGTGGTCTATAATTGCAACGTGTTCACGCGTTTACTGCGTACGTAAGAGTAATGTTGTCATTGCGCAGCAACTGTTTGTACACTCCAAGTTGGAGATTCGCGAAAAAATCCGCTTTATGTGGGCGAAAAGCTTAAATTGCACTAAAATCTTTAAGGAAATCTTTAATGTGATTTCTCGTCCCGCAATTGTGAAGTGGTGCCAGCAGTTCGAAAATGGGCGCTCAGATTTCATGGACGAATACCGCGCAGTAAGACCATCCACGTCCAACACTCGAGCACATTTCCCACGTCAATGAGATGATTCTGGACAATCGTCGAATCAGAATTAAAGAAATCGCCAGAACGCTATGGGAGTATGCTAACATGGTTGAGAAACGCTGGAGAGGATTTTTAACCCAGCGGCATGGAAAGGTTAATTTGACATTCAGACAAGTGTTTACAATTGTTCGGTCATATATGTATAAAAGTGAAATAAATGGTGGAAGTTTCCTCAGAATGTGTGAATGTGATCAAATAAAACCGCAGAAACCACGATTCCAAACGAGACTTTATATGCACATGTGCGCATTTTGAAGGCCAAGCCGTCTTTGTGAGCGTGATACAAAATGGTCAGAAGCCTGTTCTGATATAGTAACAATCGACAATCGAACAGTGAAGTGTACATTTCTTCAGGTGGGATGAAAGCAGTGCTTTCACGAAGCTCACCCTACCAGAATAAATTCCACATGAAATACACTGAAATAGGCAAGAAGTCTGACGAACCCCAGTGGTCTTCCACATTATGAAAAAATAATAAGATTGACGATTGTCAGAAGATTGGGAGAGGGGGCGAGGGGTGGTATCACATCTTCTGATTGACGTAGTAACATAGACAATTTCAATCGAACAGTGAAGTGTACATTTGTTCAGATGGGATGAAAGCAGCAGTTTCACAAAGCTCATTGAACCAATATAAATTCCAAATGAAATACACCGAGGTAATCAAGAAACCTAACCAAGCCAAGCGGTCTTCCGTATTATACAAAAAACAAAATAAGATTGACGATTGTCAGAAACAAAATACCAACGACATGAAAATGCAAGGTGAAAGAAGATTTTCACATCTTCCAGTAGTCCGGGAAAGAGACGTTGCTGATTTCTTCAAAGTTGATGTCAAGAATGTGCCTTGGTTTTCGATACTTCATATGCCACTTCATATCTATTGAGTTCTTCAGTATTCCGGTCACTAGGTCATTGTCATGCATCTTCATCTTCTGCACCATAATCAAAAGGAGGTCCTGTATAAATTTTCCGATGTGGACCATATCGAAATCTGAGTGGATGGATTGGTTTTTCACAGTCTTTCTGTCCAGCTGGGCAATGGTCCTCAAGGTAACATTCTAGAATGACTGTAGCTCACTCCATCTGCTTCTGTAGATAGTCGCCCACGCAGGCATGCCATAGAGGAGTATGGTCCGTATAATCGACTTGTAAAGAAGTAGCTTGTTGTCGATGCTGAGGGTGCTGTTGCGGCGCAGGAGAGCTATGAGACTGTACTTAGCTCTCTTCGCTTTATTCAGAGCATACGATTCCACGAGAGTCTTGATTCGATGATAACGGCAAGATATTTGTAGTTGTCTACCCAGACCAGTGTCTTATTGAATAGAACAAGAGAATCTGGGTGACACTTGAACTTTCTGTTGAAGTACATAGCCTTGCAGTTTCCGACATTGAGGTTCAGCTTCCAGCAGTTAAACCAGTCTTCGAACATCTTCAAGTCGTGCTCTGGATGAGTGATAACGTGAGCCGGCTAGTGTGCCCATGTCGTAATGGCAGTATCGTCAGCATTGAAATATAGATTATAATTTTTGGGGTTCGAGAAATCATGCACAAAATAATTAGACAGCATGGGCCCGAGGATAGAACCTTGAGGGACACCAGCCTTTACAACACGGGGCCTAGATAGATTTTCACCAACTTTAGATTGGTAGGACCTGTCGGTGACAAAGGATTTCACCATCAAAATCAAATCGGAAGGGAACCCGTCTCTAATCATCCTGTAGATAAGGCCCCCACACTTGGTCAAAAGCTTTACTGACATCGAGGAATACCACTCCGCAGTACCTGGAAAGGTTCAAGGGGATGCTCAGGTCTTCTACGAGCCTCCATATCTGCATCTGAGAAGAGTGGGCGGCACAAAAGCCAAACTGATATTTCCAAAGTAGATCATTGGCGGGACAGTGTTCTTGGAATCTGACCAGGATAGTTTTCTCTAAAACTTTAGACCTTGAGGGGAGCAGACTAATAGGTCGGTAGCTCGAGGGAATTGCTGGGTTTTGCCCCTGCTTGGGGATAGTCAAACAATAGATTTTTTCCAAGATGCAGAGAAGTAAGAAAATTTCCAGCAGTCGCTAATAATTTTAGTGAGATAGTCAATAAAGTTCTTTGGGAGATTAATAAGGGTGTTATTGCTCACCTTGTCTGTTCCTGAAGCCTTCTTCTTTTTCAGTTTACTTATGATGGTGGCGATCTCTCCGGCCTCGATGTTTTTCTTCGTTAAATGCTGAGGGACTTCATCAACGTTGACAAGGCCATCTTCCACACGCTGAGACATGACTTGGCTCTCGGGATTGTTGTTGATAGGAGTAACAAATTGCATTTCTAGTGAATCTGCAATGACTTGGGCCTTGTCCTGATCTGTTTGCATATAGTCACCTTGTGGTATACGGAGTGTAGGAAGCGTATTATTCTTCTTCGTCTGTAAAGTTCTGACCATATTCCAAATGGAATTGTCGCGAGCCGACAAGCTTTTGAGTTTGTCATTCCATCTAGCATCGCGAAGCTCTTTTATCTCCTCCTGGACTCTTCGCACTAGCCTGTTATACTTGGTTTTGAGCCAAGGTTCACGATAGCGTTGCCATAGTCTACGGGTCCTGTTTCTTTCAGCAATTAGGCGTTGGATTCCTGGAGTGAGTTGGATTCGATGAGGAGGTTTATTCTCTGATGGATAGTTACTAGCTTCTATGGCACTGTTAATACATCTGGTGATGTCTTCAACATGTTGATTGATGACCTCTGTACAGTACGCAATGTTGGGATGGCAGCCATAGTCCTTAAGAATATCTTTGATGATGTATGATTTCCTCTCGGAAATTTATGTTAACATTGTCAAAGTTCAACGCCACAGGCTTGTGGTCAGAAGAAAGATCATCAATTGTGAAGATATGGAATGGTTTGAAGAAACCCTTCAAGAGCAAGATGTCCAAAACGTCACTAGTAGGTGAGTGGTCACAGTAATAGGTGTCCTCCACAGATTCAGTGGCGATGATGTCATCTTTTCCTTGTATGTACCTATTGAGAATTATGCTATTGTAGTTCTGCGTTCTGGAGTTCCAGTTTGGGTGTTTGGCATTTAGGTCACCAGCCACGACGACTGGAGTGTCACCACTGAAGAGTTCATCAAGCTCGCTAACGTCAAGATACTGTTTAGGTGAATTATAGAGCGCCACGAACTTCACTTCACCATAGGAGACGTCATTGATAATGATGGAGGCCGATTCCATACCTGCATAAGATTCGGAGACTAATTCTTGATGTTGAATTACCTTCTTAATGATGATTCTTGCACCATTTTAAACACATCTTGCAGCATTTGAAGCCATACGATCCGTACGATACACACAATAGCCAGGTAGCTTGAAATTTTGGCTGGGTTTGAGGTGCGTTTCACAGAGGAAAGCAACGTCAATTTCTTGCTTTACCAAAAATTGTGAAACTCTATACGCTTTCGGGGAATCCCCCTAGCGTTCCACATCATCCACCGAAGTTCACCTTTGTTGATTACTGTATAACGTTCTGCAGTCATATTATAATTAGTTGGTCGTAAGGAGCCCACTCAACTGTGGGTAAGGTTTGCCTAGATTGTAAAACAGATGAAAGATACGTCCTAATTGTTTATACATACCTGGTAGGTCGTTGATATCGTTTATCCTCCGGCTTAGATTAGATACAGCAGCAGCATAGGATTTGTCTGCTGTCACTTTGGAACTAGGCATCCTTTGAACCTGGGGGTATTTTGGACATTTCGTGTAGCTTTAAGTGTGCTGTCCACCACATCTGACACACTTTGGGGGGGTCTTGTCCTTTAATCTTGGGGCAATCTCTAGACTGGTGCCCCTCTGCGTATTTGTTGCACGAGGATCTTCCGTGCAGCCCATGGCTACGTGTCCGAATCGCAGGCAGTTGTAGCATTGTAATGGCTTCTTGTTCCCTGGCAGATGTAGTAACAGGTAACACAGGGTTTATATAGCAAGGGATTATACCAATTAACCAATCTAAGTAAAACAGATATATAATGACTAATCAGGAGACAAAAGTTTTGAGAGAACAAAAAAAAATATATCGGTCGTTTATAATAGCTACAAGTCGTTATAGTGTTACAATTACAATTATAGTGCTTAGAGTGTTGAGAGAATCATAAGTGTCGTTTATTGTAGCCGTTGCTTGAGATTCTTTCTTCCTTGTTAAATGTTTTTTGAGGTGTAGCCAGTCTGTAACGTTTAGAGGACTATTATCTGTGTTTAGTAACTTCTCTTTTTCTTCACTGGCTATTTCGAGGGAATCCAGAAAGTTCAGTATTCTTGGGTTACTTGTGCTGTGTAAGATTTGGCAGTCCTTCTTGTCGAAAGTGTGTTTCTGATCCAGTATGTGGTCGGCGAATCTGGAAATAGCGAATCTCCCATTTCTGATGCTAGCCAAATGTTCCTCAACTTGGGTTTTGATGCGTCTTAGCGTCTCGCTGTAAGAGACTTGTCATAAAGTCTCGTTATGGAATCCTGGTTTCTCCGGTTTTATTTAGTTGTTGTTGGTCTACAGTTTCTGGCAGTTCTCCCTTTTGGCGTGTATGGGATTTTTACTTACATGTTTTTACTGCTTTAAAGTGTAAATTACTTTCTGATTCACCCTCCTAGTATTATATTGGTAGAGTTGGTAATATTTTAAAGGTTTTCGTTAGAGTTGAAATTTAGAGTTTTAATACTTTAGACTTATACAAGGGACGTCACGAAGCTATGAGTCGTCCCCCCCCCCTCGCTTGTCACACGATGTCACACTTTGTTGACCCTCGCCCTCCCCCTTAATGTGTGACGTAATTTATGGATGACCCCTAAAGAGAGTTGTTCAGAAGATTTGTAGTTTTATTACCCTTGAACAGTGTGGAACTACCACCTAAGAAGAGCGTTGTGCAGACGGTTTAAGTGTTTGGATCACTTTAACAGTATAGAACCGTCCAGAGGCGACAGCAGCTTTCCAAAGGGTCGATTTTTTAAGAACGCCATCTATTTCTAGCGACACATTACGACATAACCGAACAAAGCACACGTCAACTCGACTCTTCAAATCAAAAAGCACACTGCATTGTCCTGTTAATAATCGAAGGATAGATATTAAACTATATCTAACGAAATGCCACCGAACAAAACGAGTATTGGTCAGAAAAAACAAAAAGTTATCCGTGTGTCATAATATCTATAGTTATTGAGATACAGTGCCACTAACTTAATGCTCTTTTACTATTTGTTATGGTACAGAGGTGCGACGTTGATATAATAAGTCTGGGGAAAAGTTCGTGGCGTTTTTTCCCCATAGATAGCCACGAATTTTACTAAAAAACCGCCATGATTATCAGCGCCATTATTATCTACGTTTTCCTTAATTTAGAAAATATTGCAAAATTTGACAACTCTCTATTAGCCTACTGCTAGATTGAATGTGTGTAAAATTTTTACGGAACACTTTGGCAATACACTAATGGACAAAGGAGAAGTCTGAAATTTGGCGTGCCGATGGTTTGGAGGGAACGCAGAAGCCACATTGATGACTGCTATTTCTGTATTGTGAATATTATTGGCATCAATATCTCGAAAATTATATCTGATAGAACAAATATGAAGCTATTTTTGAATTCTACACTTTAAATTTACTTAAGAACACTTGAAAAATCGCCAGTACCAAAATGGGTGTTGACCTATGTAATAAATCGATATTCATGATGATGGCAGGGCATATTAATAAGAGGTATCTCATGACCATCAAGGCAAGGCAAAATTTGTGCACAAGTGGTGTCAACAATGCTATCCACATGCATTGCACCAATTCTATGTACGTACAGCAATATATATCTCTTGACCAACAATGCAAGGCAAAGATTGTGCTTTATAAATAAGGTACAATTTGTTACAATGCATAGAATTTCAGAATGGCTGCAACTGAGCAAATGGTGAGCGTGTCAACAGAAATCACGGTGGTTGCTAGATGACACAAAGTGTTCAGTTCCCAAGTTTTGTTTCAAGACATCAATAGCAGAGTGCGATTGCAATAACAGATTACCAAGTAATGAATAACTCCAATCAGGTTTTTCGGATTGGAGAGCACACAGAGACAAATGATCATGTGCCTCTACTGCCACCCAAGAAGAGAATTGTTTCATCGAATTTAATGTTGCCATAGTTTTCCACATATTTTTGACATGAAAACCGATGTGATGATGATGCAAGAATATTTTCAAAAAGATGCAATGATAGAATGTTCTGCTACTTTGGAGCTGTAGATCAGACAAACGAATGTTCAGTTTTCTTGGCAATAGAACATTCATTTCCAAGAATTATTAACAATGACTAGGAAATGAGTATAATAGCATGATATTCATAGGGCAGTCATTATCGAGGACGCAAAGAGATATACTTGTCTTCCTAACAAAAGTTTAGACGTCTTGTTATTTTGGAGTCCTTGTACAGTTTAGAACCTTCCAGACGCTATAGCAGCTTCCTCTTCCAGTGGATTGGGTATATATGGACACCGTCGGTCTTGGGTGACAGTTTACAACATAACTGATAACAAAGTATACATCAACTCGACTCTTCAAATCAACAAGCATATTGTATGTGCTTTTTAATAATCGTTCGAAAGATACATCTTAATTCGAAATGCCAACGAAGAAAAGAACGAGTATTGGTCAGGGAAAACAAAAAGTTATCTGGGCGTCAGAAACATCTGAACAACGGGAAATTCGTCTACAAGAGGAAATTGTAGAATTTCTGACAGCTACATTCAGTTATTTTTTACTACTTGAGGTTGTTATGTTTACCTACAACTGTAATTATCCTGGGCAACACAGGGTGCCTCTGCTAGTCGACGAGGGTGAATTAAAAAGTAAGTTTCACTATGAAACAGTAAAAACAGATTTAAGTTAAGATAACATACACACATTCTGAGGAAACGTGCACCATTTATTTCACTTTTCTACATAATCACCCAACAATTGTAAACACTTCTCTGAACGTGAAATTAACTTCACCATGCCACTGCAGTAAAATCCGTTCCGGAGGTTCTCAACCATGTTAGCACTGTGTCTTTGACGATAATCAAATGCACACTCCCATAAGAAACGCTATGCGTTCTGATAATTTCTTTAATTTTGATTTATCGATTGTCCAGAATCATCTCCATAATGCGGCCAATGTGCTCGGGATTGTTGGACATCGATGGTCTTCCTGCGCGGTATTCGTCTATCAAATCTGAGTGCCCATTTTCCAACTGCTGGCACCACTTCACTGCAGGACGAGAAATCACATTATACCCGTAGATTACCTTATGGATTTCAGTGCAATCTAACCTTTCGCCCGGAAAAAACGGATTGTTCCGGGAATCTCCAACTTGAAGTGTACAACCAGTTGCTCTACCATGGCAACAATACTCTTTCATGCGCATTAAACGCGTTAGCACGTCGGACCATGCCACATTGCAATTATAGACATACAGGCAACATCCTTAAAATCGGTGAATGATGTCGGTGCTCTTCAACCACAGATGGTGCTGAATGTTGCTTAGTTGTTGATTCACCATCGTATATATGGAGGGTGGGTACAAAAATGATCACCAACTTTTTTTTTCGTAACCAAAGCAGATGTGTCAATTTTGTAGAACCCAATGAAAAGCAAGTTGTGGGTGACGTATCCTATGGTGCACTTTTCATCCTCCCCATTTGCGCAAATTAGGACACATTCAAATCCTGTCTTAAGAACGTTCTACAAGAAACTAACTTTTGATCCTACTAACACCTCAAACTAAAAAATATCATCCCAGCTTGATTCCTCTTCTCAAAATGATGATAAAACCCACTTCTTCCTCCTTCCTAAATTCAGTTCCCCTGGTCGTTTCTAACTAATTCCAAGATTCATAAACCTGGCAATCCCGGCCGTCCGATCATCTCTTGTAATAACACCCTCTGTGAGCCGCTGTCTGCTTATGTCGACCACCACATACGCCATCCCACGCAGTCTTCCTTCCTATATCAAAGACACTAACGATTTTCTCTCCCATATCCAGCGCCTTAACGACGCTTAATTATGATTTCAAGAACGTCTTCCTCTGCACTCTTGATGTCTCTTCTCGCTATACTGACATTCCTCATGATGATGGGATTGAAGCTGTTTGCAACAGCCTCATGGCTAACAAACCTTTCCAAGTTCTTTCTCCTGACACCACCTGCCTTGTCCTTCGCATCATCCACACCTCCAATTTCTCTACTTTTAACAATGATAATTATGTCCAGTCCAGTGGCACTGTAATGGGCTCCAAAATGGATCCCAAATATCCCAATTTTTTCATAGGGGAAGTGGAAAGCAAATTACTTTTCACGTCTCCCGTTGAAGCCGTTGGTCTGCGATATATTGACGATGTCTTCCTGATCTGGCCACATGATGAAGATTCACTGCCTTATTTTATCATTCACTCTAATTACATCTACCCCTCCATCAAGTTTTCTCATAATTATTCTATTATGACGGTTTCCTTTTTGGACGTCTCTATCTCTATCACCTATCTAAGAATAAATTGTCTACTAACCTCTATAAGAAGCCCACCGACCAGCACCAGAACTTAGACTGTGACAGCTGTCATGCACGCCACTGCAAAGATAACATCCATTTAGTAGGTCAGTTAACTCGCATTTGAATATGCACTAATCAATCTGACAAAGACTTCCATGCTAACGCCCTCACCCACTCCTTTAAAGTAAGAGGCTACCCCAAATCTGTCATACGCGCTTCTATCTATAAACACCGTAATTTCGCTTATAACAACAATCTCAAACCTTCTCCAACCATCACATCAACTACAGTAGTTCTTCCTTATCATACAACCCTAAATAGTATTAAAAATATCCTTAGGGAACATCAACATATCATTGACAACTCTCCTCTTCCCCATTCCATTCTAACAGAACCATCAAAAGTTTCTTTTAAAGGGACATCTAATTTTATAGATATTCTGCTCCATGCAGCTATCACTAAACCACGCGTTTCTACTAAGGGCTGTGCTTCTTGTGGCATTTACCATTTTCTTAACCCTGCCTCTTCCATTTCCAGCAATGCTTCCTCCTTTACTCTCAAGATTAACCAGAACCTGACCTGCATTTCTCATAACCTAAAATATCTGTTACATTCCAAGGTATGGCAGACACAGTATGTCAGAATCGGGTAATACCAAACGTACCAGAGTCGCCAGACCTAAGTTCGACTTCCTAAGCAATGCTGACACCCCTGCCGCTAAACACTTTAAATCTCCTGGCCACTCTTTACAGGACTTCAGCCTTTATATTCTTCGCAATAATTTCCACAACAGAAAAAGAAAGCACTTCGAGTCTTATCTTATTTGGAAATATAATTCCTTAACCCCTAATGGCATTAACCTTAGCAAAGGCACAATTCCTTCATTACTTTTTCCATATTCCTCTCCAACTTCAGCTATTCCTTAATTTGTCGCAGTCTTTTCTGGGCCCTTGACTTCCCCTTCCTCTTTGTCTTTCTCTTCCTCTTTTCTCCTTTATTTCCTTTGTCTTTATTAATGTTTTTTTCATAATTTTCTTCTTCTATGTTCATTTTATGTCCGTCCCTGTACTCTTTGGTTTCAGTCAGATCTACATGTGGTAGCTCTGTCGGGCAGTGGGCTTTAAACTGGAGCTCTTATACGTGAATCTGACTGTATCATTCCTAACCTTTTATTGTGTGTCATTGTAATTCTGCATGTGTTATCCTATCGCATTTTTCTTGCTGCTCTCTTATCACCTCCTATTTCTCCTCTTGTCTTATCCCAGCACGTCATAGAAGTCATCTCCTGGCCTCCCATTTGTTCACTTCTAGTATTTCATCCAATACCATCTTATTACTCCCTATGCTAACTATACCGGGTGTTCAATTTATCTGAAGAAATAGGTATCAGATCAGCAAAATAAAATTAAATGTTTTTGATATTCTTACAAATGCTACTTAATGACACCATAATTGTCCACCCTATTTCTTGAGATATCACCATTTTTCAACGATTTTTTACCCATTTTGATTTTTGTCGATCACAGCGCCATCTGTGGCCGAAATGACTCGAATCGTAAGTCAGATTGGGGTAATTTTTTCTGGAGAATCTGAATCTGCAATAAAAAATGGGGGTTCCCATTTAAGTTTTTTTACTCCTCCCTCCCCCACCTCCAGGGGGTGGGGGGTCGAGTTTGGTATCATTAGATGTCCCCCTTCGAGACGAACATTTTTCATTCCACACTTTTTTTGATCCGATATGTGCTTCTCGAGGTATTTCAATGTCTTCAATGTCTTAAAATATATATATAAGTCGTCCTTAAGTACTCTTTTAATAACTTCAGAATAATTTTCTAATATTCTCTTAAGGTGAGCTCTTATCCTGCAGTAAGGTAGGCTGTGTGGCCTAAACTTTTCTTTCACGAAGCCCCACAAAAAAAAATCAAGTGCTGTTAGATCAAGTGAGCGGCGTAGCCAATGAACTGGTCCTCCTCAGCCAATCCATCGTTGTCAGAATATCTCACTTAGAGGCTCACGAACGACCAACCCGTAATGTGATGGGGCTCCGTCATGCTGGAACCACATGCACTGATAGAAGGACAATGCCAAATCATCAATGAAATATGTTGAGAATTTCAGTGCTGTAGCATCCTGTTGTCAGTGTTCCGTCAACAAAGAATGACCCTACTACAAAACCATTAAACCACACATTTCACAATACAGAAATAGCAGTCATCAATGTGGTTTCTGGGTTCCCTCCAAACCGTCGGCACGCCAAATTTCATACTTCACCTTTGTCCATTAGTTAATTGCCATAAGTAATCCGTACACACATTCAATCTAGCAGTAGGCTAATACAGAGTTGTCAAATTTTGCAATATTTTCTAAATAAAGGAAAACGTAGATTATTATGGCGCTTATAATCATGGCGTTTTTTTTAGTAAAATTCGTGGTTATCTATCGGGAAAAAACGCCACGAACTTTTACCCAGACTTATTATATCAACGTTGCACCTCTGTACCTCTTATGTTAGTGGCGTTGTATCTCAAAAACTATAGATATTATGACACCCGGACAACCTTTTGTCTTTTCTGACCAATACTCGTTTTCTTCGGTGGCATTTCGTTAGATATAGTTTAACATCTATCCTTCGATTATTAACAGCACGGTGCAGTGTGCTTTTTGATTTGAAGAGTCGAGTTGATGTGTGCTTTGCTCGGTTATGTCGTAAAGTGTCCTTGAAATAGACGGCGATCTTAAAAATTCGACCCTTTGGAGGAGAAAGTGAAAGCTGCTGTCGCATCTGCAAGGTTCTATACTGTTAAAATGATCCAAACACTAAAACCGTCTGTACAACGCTCTTCTTGGGTGGTAGTTCTACACTGTTCAAGAGTAATAAATCTACAAATCTTCTGAATAACTCTCTTTAGGGGCCATCCATAAATTACGTCACACGTTAAGGGGGAGGGAGAGGGTCAACAAAGTGTGGGTGGGGGACGAGTCATAGCTTTGTGACGTCACATGTATAAATCTAAAGTATTAAAACTCTAAATTTCAACTCTAAAGAAAAACTTTAAAATATTACCAACTCTATCAATATAATAAATCGAGGGTGATTCAGAAGGTAATTTACACTCTGAAACAGTAAAAACAGATGTAAGTAAAAATACCATACACACCAAACGGGAGAATTGCCAGAAACTGTAGACCAACAACGACAAAATAAAACCGGAGAAACCACGATTCCGTAACGAAACTTTATCACAAGACTCTTACGGCGAGACGCAAACACCCATTAAAACCCGAGTTGGAGAACATTTGGCTAGCGTCAGGAATGGGAGATTCGCTATTTCCAGATTCGCCGACCACATACTGGATCAGAAACACACTTTCGACAAGAAGGACTTCCAAATCTTACACAGCACAAGTAACCCAAGAATACTGAACTTTTTGGAATCTTTCGAAATAGACAGTGAAGAAAAAGAGAAGTTACTAAACACAGATAATGGTCCTCTAAACGTTTCAGACTGGCTACATCTCAAAAAACATTTAACAAGGAAGAAAGAATCTCAAGCAACAGCTACAATAAACGGCACTTAGATTTTCTCAAAACTGTAAACGACACTTAGATTTTCTCAAAACGACACAATTTATAATCGTAAGTGTGACTCTATTAATGATGATTTGTAGCTACTATAAACGACCGTTATCTTTTTTTGTTCTCTCAAAACTTTTGTCTCTTGATTAGTCATTATTTAACTGTTTTCCTTAATTGGTATAATTCCTTGCTATATAAACCCTGTGTTACCTGTTACTACATCAATCGTTCTATTTTCTATGTTCTATTTTCTTTCTGACAATCGTCGATCTTATTTTCTTTTTTGTATAATATGGAAGACCACTTGGGTTAGTCATGCTTCTTGACTACCTCAGTGTATTTCCTTTGGAATTTATTCTGGTTCAATGAGCTTTGTGAAAGCGCTGCCTTCATCCCATCTGAACAAATATGCACTTCACTGTTCGATTGAAATTGTCGATGTTACTACGTCAATTGGAAGATGTGATACCACCCCTCGCCCCGTCTCCCAATCTTCTGACAATCTTCAATCTTATTATTTTTTCATTATGTGGAAGACTACTGGGGTTAGTCAGACTTCTTGCCTATTTCAGTGTATTTCATGTGGAATTTATTCTGGGAGGATGAGCTTCGTGAAAACACTGCTTTCGTCCCACCTGAAGAAATGTACACTTCACTGTTCGATTGTCGATTGTCGATTGTTACTACATCAGAACAGGCTTCTGATCATCCTCTTATCACGCTGACAAAGACGGCTTGGCCGTCGAAATGTGCATCCGTGCATATAAAGTCTCGTTGTGGAATCGTGGTTTCTCTGGTTTTATTTGATCACATTCACACATTCTGAGGAAACTTCCACCATTTATTTCACTTTTATACATAAATCACCCAACAATTGTAAACACTTGTCTGAACGTCAAATTAACTTTTCCATGCCGCTGGGTTAAAAATCCTCTCCAGCATTTCTCAACCATGTTAGTACACTCCTATAAGAAACGCTAAGCGTTTTGGCGATTTGTTGAATTCTGATTCGTCGATTGTCCAGAATCATCTCATTAATTTGGGCAATGCGCTCGGGAGTGTTGGACGTGGATGGTCTTGCTGCGCAGTATTCGTCCATCAAATCTGAGCGCCCATTTTCGAATTGCGGGCACCACTTCACAATTGCAGGACAAGAAATCACGTTATCCCCATAGACACTGGAAATTTCCTTATGGATTTTAGTGCAATTTAAGCCTTTCACCCACAAAAAGCGGATTTTTTTATGCGAATCTCCAACTTGGAGTGTACAACAGTTGCTGCGCAATGACAACAATACTCTTACGTACGCAGTAAACGCGTGAACACGTTGCAATTATAGACATACAGGCAACATCCTTAAACGAAATTGGTAGTAACCTTACAGTATAAGAGAGGGACAACAGAGTTTCCTACTAGTTTGGCCATTTTTTCCCGGCTTTATCAAGGATAACGCAACAAGAGGCTTGCAGGTCTTTATATACAGAATTAAGGTACAGAGTAAGGAAAGAGAATGGAGAATGGAATTACAGAAGTGTGCAGGTGAGGAGGAACGGTGGATTAGATTAGACGATGTGGTAGGTTTACGATAGTGAATGAGAAACTGTTACTTTGGAGGTTATGGGGAGAGTAGGAGTTGAAGGTGTCTGCGATGTCAGTGGGGGAGGAAGAACAGGAATCATAAATAATAAGGATGTCATCCACATATTGGAAATATGAGATGATAGTGGAGTTAGCAAGAAGGGGGGTGACAAAGGTTAGTTCGACGTGTTGTAGGACGACTTCAGATAAGAATCTGCTAAGTGGGAAGCCCATACACAACCCAGTAGGTTGAGAATAGAACGTGTTGTTAAAGGAAAAGTAGGTTTGTGAGGAAATGACAGACAGGATGGATAAAAGGTCGATGGCATCGGGCTTAGTGAAAGAGGAAGTATTTAGGAGGCGTTTGAGGATATTAAGGGAGATGGGGACCGGGATATTAGTGTATAAGTTAGTGATATCAAGGACATAAGGGACAGGTGTTCGTTAGTCGGAAAGGAGGAAAGGGATTCAGCAAGGGTGAGTGAGTTCCGGAAATTGTAAGTATTAGGAAGGAGCTTAAGGTTGAAGAGGAATGCGGAAAGGGTCTTGGCATCGAGATGGGCAGAGGCGGGGGAGTAATTAACAGCAGGGCGTATAAGCATGTTAGGCTTGTGGATCTTGATGAGGGCATTTAGGCTAAGTGGGCGAGGATTGGGGGGTGGGGTGAGACGTCGGAGGTATCTGAAGCGAGGGGATTTATTAACGGCAGAAATAATGGATTTATGGAACTTGGTGGTAGGGTCGGAAAGAAGGACAATAAAATTGTTGGTGGAGATGAAATCGTTGACTTAACTGTTATAAGCGGAACGGTATAACATGACTGATGCGTTACCTTTATCAGCCTTGACGTTCATGGCATCAGAATCAGATAACTTCGTCTTCAGGGTGGAAGAAGCAGCAATGTCCCTGGTGTGGGCTGGATGAAGAGGCGTCTTTGTAGGCTCTACGGATAAGGTGTCCGGCGATAGCACGAGATGGTGGGCGATCAGTCTTGGGTAACAGAGACAGGGCACGTTCAGTGTCTGATATGACAGTCACTACGTTTACATGCACGTTTCGATCCGGATCGACTTGAGTTAATCCAAAATTGCCTCGCGTTTACATGCATCTAACTCGATCCGGATCGAGTCCGATAAGATGCCCTGTGGGTAAAGCTCTAGATTAGAAAAGTACGCCAGACTTTGTCATCTGCTACAAAATCCGCCATTGTTGGCTCAGTCGGCCTTATCACTTGAATTATGCTTCCTCTAAAATACGGCTGAAATTCAATTTTTTAAAATTTTCTCATTATTATCGCTTGGAAATATAATTGACAATCAATAAATTTTGTAATTATTGATTTTTTTCTTTAAATTTTGTTTTCAATTAAAATTTTCTATATATAAATAATAAGGTTGAGGTTATTTATAATGTTAACTATAATGTTATTTATATGTCAAGTTTTTGATTTATTTACCTCAATATAATAATCCTTAATAACTTTAAAATGCATTTGCATGTTTAAGTTTTTTATACTTATTTTTATCAAAATATAATTTTAATAGATTTTATCAAATTAATTTTTATATTTATATCAAAAACTTCAATTTAATTGTTTATTTAATTGTATTAAATAATAAAAATTATAAAATTACAATTATAATTATTGTAAATAATTATCAAATTATTATTTAATAAAATAGAAATTGGGCAAAGTTGACTTTTAGTGACTGCGAGCACAGCGTGCATTGCAGTGCAGCATCCCTCAGAGACACCCAAATGAACAACTCATTCATAGCAACTGTTTCGTATCTGCCCTGCAGTGAAGCATCACTCAAAGACGCCACTCTTGACCCATTTCGCAGCTTTTTACTCAGAAATTACTAATTACTATTAGAAATTAATAAAGTTTATTTATAATTCGTAGATATTTAACAATAATCAATTAATGTTATTGAAACGCTTAATATAAGAATTTACAAAATTATTACTAATTAATAAGTGATTTAAACATTTGATATATTACAAAATATTACTAAATTGCCAAAAAAAAAAAAGTTGAGTGGGTCTTGTATCACAAAGAAATCAATGATTTTATTTGCGTAAAGTGGCGGTCCTTTAAAATCACACAAAAGAATTCCGTGTTTCATGTTTGTAAGATTACTAACAATTAAAAGGTTATTTATTTATTTGGTATTAAACGTATGGAATTATACGAATAAGAAATGAGTAAAGAGCGTTTTAATTATTGGTAATTTTATACATGCGTAAACACGGAGTTTCTTTGTGTGATTATGATTTTATTCCCATAAACGGCCGGCACTTTATGCAAATAAATACTAAAAACAAATAAACCATCTGATATAAATAATAATAATAATAATAATAATAATAATAATAATAATAATAATAATGTAACAACATCGGGGATAAGACCTCCAGAAATTAAACCGGGGGGTAGAGTTGAGTTAAGTCCCGAGTTGTCCCCCACAGGCAAGAGCCCAAAACGGGGTTGATGTGAAAACATGTAAAAAGAACTAAAGTAGAGAAACACAAAAAGACAAAGCAAAAAGGCAAGATTAAGATATGGTTCAAAGGTTAAAATAGAGGAGAAAACTGCTATAGTCAACAAAAAATGTCAATTAACTTATGATTATTACTATACGAATGAATTAATTTAAAAGCTGGGTCAACAGTAGAAACCTTTGTCCGCAATTTACCAAGAAACACAGAGTTTTAAAAGTGTGGATGGATTTAAAATAAGAACGCGCTCTCAAAAACAAACTTATAACTTTCTTGTAGCAATGTATAAAAGAAAGGCATACAATTAAAAATTTAGTCATTTTTATAAAATAAAAAGATTACTTAAAATTGTATAGTTTAAGAACACAATTAAATTATGTAGTACCAAAAATCCTTAACTTGAATGGTGCAAGAGAAAAAGATTCTTAATAAACTCCCAACCTGGATTATTAAGTTTAACAACATATAGATTATTAAAAAG
>JAHWFO010037003.1:3175-15829 GCA_023313115.1 Rhysida immarginata
TCGAAATCTGAAGTAGACAGTGACCTTCCTCATGCTTTGAAGGTCATGTATGCGAAATTTCATCAAGATCGGACTAAAACTGTAGATTTGTATAAAAAACAGACCCACAGACAGACCCACAGATCCACAGACGCACAGACCCACAAACATCCTTCTTTATATATATAGATAGATGTTACTGATCCCACTCATTTTTAAATGCAGTTTTTAAATGATAATTAATGTTCCAAGGTCTACCGAGGGGCAACCTGCAGGAATATCCTTAAAAGATTTAAGGAACACACAGCCCATGCCAGATACGGACGCCCAGAAAAATTAGCTGTGGCTAAGCACATGCTGGATACAGGACACGATATTTTACTGAAGGACTGCAAACTAGTTAGACACTTGAGAAACAGGAACGCACTCGATGCTTTTGAAACACTGGAAATCGCCAGGAAGAACCCAGACTCATTACTGAATGGAGACACGGGTCCCATAGGGGATTCAACGTTAATTAAATCATTGAAGCTGTCTAATTGTAGATTTTTGTTTTTGTATAATATGTGAGGTTTTGTCCAGTTTTCGATTTTTTGTTTTGTATACATTTTATTATCGCTTTATTGTATCTTGTATTATTTGGCGGCCTGGGTATTTTGTAAGAAGAGGTTCCCTCGTTCTTCATTGGCTGTCCTTTTTGCGAGGTAGCAGTGATTGGATAATGATCGGTAACCTCTTCCCTATATATATATATTTTGCGATTTGTACCGATTATTCCTTTGACATTGAATAATGAACCCAAAGGGTTCGAAATACGTATACGAGTATGTCCAGTAAAAATATTTTGTGGATAAGAGGTGTTTCTTCTGTTATTATGTCGCTTTCCACAGTTATTCAACATTTTTCATAATTAATGATAGTTTACAACATTATTTCTTATTAACCGTGATTATTACGTTATTTTATATTTAAAAATGAGAATGTACGATATTCCGGGGTTTATGATCGGTTCAGAACAAAAAGTTTTTGTAAACTTTTTTAATAATTTGGCCTATTTTTATGTAAATATTTATTTTAATTTAATTCACAAGTTTTATACAAATAAAAAAATTAATAAAAAAAGGATACAAAATATAATCCTCTAATCCAAAAGAACAAAATGTTCAACAAAATTTCTAATAAAAATATTGAAATAAAAAAAAAATGAAAAAAACAAGAAAAAAATTGCCTAATCTCAAAAAATAAAATAAAATAAAAAACTAATATTTTTTTTAAATTTCGAAAAAAAATACAAAATAAATGTTATAATGATATTAATAAGAACTCATTTATTCTTAAATTTTCATTATTAACCCATTTAATACATGTTAAAATTTAACATATACATTCTGTAAATAATTATTTTAGTTGAATCTAATGGAAATGATAGAGATTTTGTTGGTAACTATTGTCCTATCACTTTAACGTCACCACTTGCGAAGGTGTTTGAAATGGCTATGATGAGTAAGCTAAGTAAATTATCAATAATTGTAAGATTATTTCTGGTAAACAATACGGTTTTCGTAAAAATGGAGGGACCGAACCATTAATAAAATTAGTAAGTTCTACCATTGCTAAAGCTATGGATAAGGGTAACAATCCCTTAGCAGTATATGTTGACTTAGCTAAAGCATTTGGTTCCGTGAATCATGATTTTCTTCTGTTAAAATTGAATGCAATTCGTGGAATTGTTAATAATTGGTTCAAAACATATCTTGCAAATAGATCGCAATGTACATTTCTTAATAATAAACTAAGTGATTCGCTAGAAGTTAAGCGTGGGGTACCACAGGGAACTATTTTGGCACCATTATTATTTAATTTATATTTCAATGATGTTTTGAATCTTAATTTGTTAGGTAGTGCTTATGCTTATGCAGATGATCTTGTTATTCTTTACTTAGGAGAGTTCAATTTTAATTTTAGAAATTTAAAGAGTGATCTAGTAGGGATAGCTAGGTGGCTTTTTGATAATGGTCTGCGCTTAAATCCAATTAAGTCTAAATTTCAAATATTTCAATATAAAAATATGTTTATGGATCATTCTGCATTACTTTTTCATGATTTTTTATGTAATGGATCTTGTTTGGATCTTTGTGGAGAAATTAGAAATGTAAATAATTTTAATTACTTAGCTATCATTATTGATTCAAATTTAAATTGGGTCTTACAATGTCAAACACTTTTAAGTAAATTAAAACGTATTGGTTGGACCTTGATTCAACTGATATATATTTTACCTCACTCCTTAATAAAAATAGCATATTATGCATTTTTTTACTCACTCTTACAATACGGCATTGTAAGTTGGGGTGGGACCATGATACTTAAGATTTTATTTGGTCATAATTATTCAGTTGATTTTATGAATCTTCAACAAATTTATGTATTGAAAGTAATGATAAAGGTAATTATGGAGAAAAATATTCCTTTAAGCTTAACTAGCCATTATAAAACTAGATATGTTGCGACTAATGCGATTTCGATTCCAGCTGTTGTACATAAAAATTCTCTTCATCAATGTTATTTTATTTCTAGAAGAATTTATAATTCTGCTCTTATAAATATTAAAAATATTTCCTTTAAAGGAAATTGGCGGAGAGTTATAAAAAAATGGGTCTCTTCAAATAATGTTTTTGATTCTTTTTTTCCTTTTCCATCATAATTTTATATTATTATTTTTTAATCCTCCTTTTAGATTTAGTTTTTAGTTTTAGTGTAAACCCTACGAGCTTAGGCTCAGTGGTTACATTTTATTGTATTAACTGATTTTATTGTATTGTATTGTAATTATTATAAACTGATTGTATTATACAATAAAATAATTTAAATTAAAAATTAAATTAAATATTTAGTATAAATACCATGAAATAATATTAAGTATATAAATAAATAGTTCAAAAACGATTCTACAGGCCATAATTGGATTAATTATTTTGAATTATTTATTTATTTGCTTTATTAATATTATTTCATGGATTTTACATCTAATTCTGTAAATAAGTTAATACATTTTAAGGACTTTATATTTTTTTCTCATATTTTTGCGTGCAATCATAAGCTGAACAAGAGGATACCGTTTCGTTTCTGCCTCTATTTTCATGCTCGAAGATTTCAACAGTGAATGCTTCCTCAACTTCGGAAGTCAATTGGTTCAATACAGTTTCCTCTTCCCCAAGTGGTTATCAATGACCCATACCATGTAAATTTAGGGGTCCGCTTGGTCAGGCTCCAATCACTAAGAATTATACCTTCAACAGCTCAAACGAACATTTCAAGATCCTACTCCAATTAGATACCAGGAAGGCGCCATGTGCCCCTTTTGATTCGAGGAGGGACACAGTAACCTCTACTATTAACAAGGACGAACGCCCACTGACCAGCAAGTCAAGTAGCCAGGCATCAACCCCCCTGATTAGCAAGCAATTATCTTGACAAGGGTAATTTCCAAGCCTATGGATTTTTACATACTCCTTTCCAATGGCTTAAGATCCCTAAATTATCCAGCCATTAACTGTCCATACATAATGCACCTCTAGCCTTTAATGCTAGCCATAGGCGGAGCTGACAGGTTGTTTCTGAGCTGCTCTTGGATAGCGGATTAGGATTATGTAATTATTTTGGACGAATTTACTCAATCTGCCAGTTTAAGCTATATTTGAATTCCTACATTTCAAGTAACTATATTTGGGACTTTATCTGTTATTTTATTTCACGATGCCACGAGATAGCAAAAATGAAAATTCTAAGCAAAAACCCCTTGCCACCCGTTCTTCTAATACTGACTCGGAGGATTCTCTTTCTATATCCATTCAGAAAGGTATTGTGGCTCATTTTGCTAACCCAGTTTCATTAGATCAATTAATTTCTCAGTTAATTGATAAGCTTGTGGAAGCATTAGACGAAAAATTTAAATTTACTGAATTGTTGGCAAAACTCGACCCCTTCGTCGATAAAATGGAGTCGACCTTCAACAGGCTTAATGACATTGAACAAACACTCAGCGATCTTCAAGCGAGGGTTGAGGAAGCCGACTCCCTGTCTGTTCATGAATTATCGACTCGTCTAGACGTCGCTACTAAGAACATCGATGATCTTGAACATCCGGATATTCGGTGTTCCCGAAAAAACATCAGAACAATTAAATCAAGAAATTTCAACAATGATCTCCAACAAACTCGACATCTCAATGAATTGTTCCGATTTCTTAGCAATTCATCGAGTTGGTCCCCGGTCTTTACAACCTAATCGACCGATCCTGGCCCAGTTAGCATCACCGGCCTTAAAGGACTCGATTATCAAGAACAGATACAAGTTGCGCAATTCTCCGATAGTGATATTAGAGGATCTTACATCAACTCGTTATCGGTTATTTCGAGGTGCCAAGGCCAAGTTTGGCCCAAAGAATGCCTGGAGTTTCGGCGGCCGAATTTTTACTAAGAATGCATCGGGAAAGATGATACTATTATCCTCGTTGGATGATTTTAATCTGGTAAACCAGTCATAGTTTTTTGCCTTTGAAGTTTAGTCTTAGTCATGGCTAACTTTGAGTCTATAATGTATTATTTTTAAAAGTTTAATTGTTATTCGTTATTGCTTTTTCCACATAACCACGTAAGTTCTTTGTAATTTTTGCAATATTTGTTTAATTGATCATGAATAGTAGATATTCTTCCCTTTCATTTATTTGCATTTTTTTCCTTTTTCGCTATTCCTTATTTCTGTTATTCTTTATTTCTGTTTTTTCTTTTTTAATATTTTCTTCGTTTTTGTTATTTTTTCTTTTTTCTTTTTTTGTTTTTCTGGTTGTCTTTTTGATCTTATATTTCCAGTTGATATGGTCCCTTTTAAATTTCCTGTTTCTATCAGCACTTATTTCTTCTAATTCCAACTCTGAAATTGACCGTAATTTATCTTTGCTTTATCTTAACATTCGCAGTATGCGAGCTAATTTTCCATCTTTTTTAGTTATCTCCATTCATTAGCTTTTCAACCACAATTAATTGTTCTATCTGAGACATGCTCCCATGACTCTCAAGATATCCCTGCTATTCCTTCATATCAATCTACTTCGATCAATCGTAGTAATAAACGTGCCGGAGGTGTTTGTATTTATATTTCTGAGGCCTTAATTTTTACTGTTAATTCTAATTTTTCACTTGTTTCCGATGATTATGAAGTTTTGACAATTACGGTAAATAATACATTTATTATCGTTTCTCTCTATCGTCCTCCTTCTGGTAATTTTTCTTCTTTCTGTGCTTTTCTATCTTCAGCCCTTCTTGATTTGCAGCGGTCCGGGAAGTCGTTAATTTTGGTTGGTGATTTCAAAATGGATCTTAATAAGCCTTCCTCTTCACTTAATCTTCTTTTAGACCCTATTACTCGGTCGGGATTGTCTCCTACTACCTATTCTTTTTCTCACTACTCCTCTTACCAACATACATAATCGGCCATTGATTCCTGTTTTTCTAACCTTAATAGGTAAATTTTTAGCAACACTCTTGATATGTCAATCTCTGACCATTTTCCTCTTTTAACTATATTTAACACTTATATTTTTCCTGTTACTAACTATAAAATTAAACATTTCCGTATTGTCTCCCCAGCGCGTATTGCAGTTCTCAATTCATTCCTATTGGCTACCGACAGGTCTGCTCTGTTTTCAACTAACGACGATCCAAATCATTTATTTACTATTTTTTTAGATCATATGCGCTTCGGATATGATCGTTACCTTACTCTTGTACCAGCTCGTAATTCAATTCTTACTTGCAAAGCTCAGTGTAATCCTTGGATAACACCATCGATTCTGGTGCCGGTGAAAAAGAAAAAAATTTTATATTTAAAATATCGTCGTAACCCTACCCCTACTTTACTAAGGAAATATAAGAACTGTTCGAATTCGGTTAAGAGCCAAATTAGTCTATCCAAATCTAATTACTTTAGTTCTCTGTTTGGGCGATTACATTCCAATAAAGATAAATGGCGTCTTCTAAAAAAAATATCTTCTGGTTCTTCTGTTTCACATTCACCTTTTTCCCAATCAGACAATGTCTCTTCAGATACTTTGACCAGTTTTTTAACTACTCTTTCGCCTCAGGCCGTCTAAGAAACATTTGACAGGCGGTTATAAAAGAATTTGAAAAAAAGGTTTCAACATGTGGAACAATGAAGTCATTAGCTATCGCTACTCTGTTGGATCCGTCAGCAGTTGCCCATGCAATTTCAAGCATTTCAGAAGAACTACTTACAATTTCACCGGATACTGAAATGGATACACTTGCAGTTAACAAACCCGTGCAAAATCCCCTGAATTCCGACTTGTATCATACATTGATAAGCAACCACTCGGTTTGAGGTGTGCCTATTGAACTTGGACAGTATTTAAATCAAACTGTTATACGTAAAGATGGAAATCCTCTCTCTGAAGGAATGGGCAAAATTAAAAAATGTTTATCCAAAACAATATAAGATTGCTCAAAAATATCTTTCAGTTTTAGCCACTAGCTTCTTAGCCATGCTCAAAAATATCTTCAGAAAGATTGTTTTCAAAAGCCGGAAATACAGCAACCCAAATGAGAAATAGGTTATGTGGAAAACGTCTTTCTTGCTTGTATTACTCAAACTCAGTTCTATAAAATAAAAATATTGTTAGAATTGTCCTGGTATATTATTTTTTAAAAATAGTTTTAAATTTTATGGACAATCGATTTACTGATGGCGAGTTTTCGAGTGAATCCATTTTTTACTTGGCGAAAATCGATCTATTAGAAAATTTTCCCATCCCTATCTAGGACAATTTTTTGATTTATTATGAACTAGCTGATATACCCGGCGTTGCTCTGCTCATTTTTGATGAAGCTTGCAATTTCTGAATGTGAATATACAGAAAAAATGAACATTATTCTCCACCTTATTTCTTCGGCACTGCATCAACTCACTCAAATATACACGCGATCCCATCACGAGCGAAGCCGAGTAGAACTGCTAAAGGGCTGTAGTTGGAGAGGTCATACATTAGGAGCATTTTAAAAAAATTCTTTTCAGTTCTTCAATATGAATTTACTATATTAATTCTAAGCTTTTTTCATGTGCTCATGTTTTTTGTATATTCACATTCAGAAAGTGCAAAATTTCATCAAAAAAGAGCCCGACGCAAGGCCGGGTATATCAGCTATAAATAAATTTAAAATCTATATAAGTGATTTAATTCAGTCTATTATAAACTGAATTTTATTAGCGATATAATATTGAGAAATATAATCATTGAAAACTTAACCATTTTATGTCTAATAACAACAGGGGAAGTATTTATTCTTTCAAATGTAAATTTTCTTATAAAAATTGAAACGGTTGAGAATAAAACCAGGTATGAACTATTCATCTTTGGTTCTAATACTTTTTTCAAATGAATTGAGATTTACTGTAAAGGAAATATCCGTGACCTGGATTCGAACCAGGGAGAAAGACTACCCAAGCTTTTGGCCCCTTCCAATAATTTTACCGGTATCATATTACGCATTTTGTTATATTTTAGGGGGGGGGGGTAGTTAGAATTAATCGATCGAAAAAAATACTGAAGTACTGAAGTACAAGTTTATGAATGGGTAAATAGTGTATAAGATAGTAAGGGTGTATGAGAATAAAACGTCCAATCATAAATATAAAGTATGAATTATGAACAGTAAATTAAGAAATTCGAGGATCCGTTAATTTAAGTAGCGAAACCATATGCAAATTGTTGCGGTCACTTTAAAGCACTGCTGAAATTAAGCGGTCACTTGTTGCGTTGATAGTTTAGTACCTAAGGTTTACAATGTTTTATTTAAACGCCAAAGTTACTAATAAATGATTACAGGAGTTCATTTATCTCCGCAGCGGTATCGCATTTTGAATGTCAGTTTTTGATGATTGCGATTTTTTACTAATTTCCGTCGGAATATAGACCATTGGTCAATAAAAAATTTATTATGTACTAATAAACTGTAATCTTTCCATTTTGCTATGACTCGCCATTTTCAGATGCTATACCATATTTCAGAAAATCGGTTTTTGCCTGCTACAATATTGTATATCTCGGGAAGTATTGGTCGCACAGAAATTTGGATGGGATATCCGTTATGAAAGACATGTCAGTAACGAACGTTTTTAGTTCCTTTAATATATAGTAAAAAAATAAAATTTCTAAATTATAGCTGAAAATTCAGTTAAAAAAAAGCAACTTACATCCAAGTAATTATAGTATCGACTCCAGTTATGAGAATGTTATAAAGTCCAGCACAACTTCAAAAACAAATCTTAAAAATACAGCGTCTTTCTCTTCCACGTTCTTCCATATAGCTTGCCATAAAAACAACATGCAGCACCCGTGTTGAAAAAGTTACATCTCTGATTTTGTTTAGCAAAACTTGCAAATCTTGTAAGCGATAGTTTTTTTTTTACCGAAGATACACTTTATACAACTGCAAAAAGATTCACATTAAAAATCAAAGTATTCAATGAAACAATGCAGAAGAGGGATCAAATGAAGGAGTTATGTCCTATTTGTCAGCCTAACGATAACTTGTGTTTCTCAGTGTGCTTGCTTAATGCGACGAGAGCGACCAGCCATAATGACCGTGAAAGCCGTCAGAGTGAATTTCCAAATCGGTAATGACCGGCTTTCGATGCACGCAATAACGTTTAAGCGAATAAATTACATCTGCGTGGAATTTTCACATAGCAAAAGATAAAAAGATGGATTGATAAATAAATAAATTATTTGTTTAGAAGAGAATGTCTTCTTTACTGACGAACAGCTTCGAATCATAAAATTACGAATTTTTCACAAATAACGAAAAGCAAAATAAATTTGTTACTAAAATATAATTTCTTGCTGGGTGCATGGAGGTAAATTCAAATTAATAAGGAATTCACTTTTTAACAGGGTTGAATTAGTTATAAAGAGTCCGCCAAAAAATGCACATATACTTACTTGAGAAAAAGAAAAACTTTATAAAAGTTGTAGCACTAAATTCATACAGGCATCAAGCGATGAATCTAGGTGTTCATACGACAGGTGTTCATAGTGATTATCATAAGATACTGAGATCATTTTGAATACGGCGGACAGTTGCTGCTATGCATTATCTGAGCAAACTCTTACAAGTAATCTTTGTTTAAGTAGCAGCTGTGATCTTCTTTTATCGGGATCTTCTTCATTAGATTAATAATGAATATTGGATGTAAGCTTTCGATTTTGCTGTTACGGAAAAATATTAGATGTATATTAAAAGTGTTTACAGACAAACAAATTCCGACGCCCTAGCTTTAAGTTGCGGGTATCGGGCGCGTGGTGGAGCTACTAACGGCAAAGCAGTCACGTGCAACATGGCCACCGCATGGACAAGCGGTTAAAGCAGCGCACCTTCATCGAGTTTATGACAGCGAAAGGTGTTCTCCCTATTGACATCCACCGTCGAATGAGCGCTGCGTATGGGGAATCGTGTGTTGACATCCTACGTCGTCTTTGCATGACAAACAGCACACTGGACGACCGAAATTTGCCGGCGGGTTCACATGTGTGGCCCGAGTTGATGAGCTGATTCGTGGTGACCGTCACACTAAGCAGAGGATGATTGCGGAAATTCTTAGCATATCACTGAGAATTACATCGTCAACGACGAACTGGGTTTCAGGAAAGTGTGCTCTAGGTGGTTGCCTCATCAACTGACAGATAAGATGAAACAGACCATCTTGGACATGTGTCAGCAACTTCTGGCGCGGTACGAAGCAGAAGGAGATGCGTTTCTTCATGCGGTACGAAGGTGGAGATAATGAGGGCGCATCATTATGAGCCTGAGACTAAAAGCCAGTCCATGGAGTACTGGAATACGTCCAGGACGTAGGTTTACCAACTCTTAACCAGGAAATTTCGAGACATTGACCAAAAAAATTCGGGATAGCGCAAAAAAAACATCAAGAAAGGAAAGTACTTGTCGCAAGGATGATGTTTTTTTACTTAACGTGAAATTTCGGGACAAAAGGAGTCCCGCTAGGATTAAATCTGGACCCGTCTAAAAGTCACAAAATCGGGGCGTCCCGAAAAATTCAGGACAGTTGGTCACCCTATACGTCTTCCCCCTCCACGCCCCCCCCCCCCCCCCCGTCTCAAGAAATTCAAAACACAGACATCAGCTGGTAAAGTCATTGTCACCATTTTATGGGGCAGTTCTTGTGTAGAACGGTACGTGCAAACGCTGAAGAAATTGCCTGTGCGTCTGCGTCGGATTCGTCCGCAACACGAAGCAATCATTCAGCATGACAACGCTCGGCCGCACACGAGTCGTGCAGCAACCATCGCGTTGGAGAAACAGAAGTTTTTGGATGTTTCGCCTCACCCATCGTATAGCCCGGACGCATGTTAGTAGAACATACATGGACTGGGCAACAGAGAACTATGCAGGCAAGTGTGAACTAAGCATTGGTAGAGAGTGGAGCTATTGAAAGCTTTTAAGCAATTGATTTAAAATATTTATTATTGTTTCAAATATAAGTATTTAAATTTAAATAAGAATATAAATAATTTTTAAACATAAAACAATTTACGTTTAAAATAGTAAGACTTTAATTGTACTTTTATTCAATTATTTTAAAAACCAATAAAAATTTGTAAACATTACTAAAAAAATTAAATAAATAACTCAAATTTTGAGCATTAACATATTTCTTGAATGTCCGCTTATTGCATTAAAATATGTTTAGTTTTCCAAGTACCATCTTTTTGATAACACAAAAAATGACTAATATCTGCTTGTTATTATATTTTTTAGATAATCTTTAAAATAAAAAATAGGTTTATCTGTTGTTTTTTTAAAGTTTTGGAGACTTTGTTAACGATAAATATTACATACAATATTAACTTTAAATTGTTATAAAATCACCGTTATAGTTTTTTTAATTACTTACAATGAAAGCTCGATTGGCTTTTCTTTTAGAACCTGAAAATATACCAATATGTATTTGTAATATTATTCACAAAATCTGACACTCTTTAGATACCTCAAAAATATCCTCTGTTCTGGGACCTAGGTAAAGTTTACGTCAATTGTCATACCACCATCTAACAGTTGTCGGCTTTGGAATGAGCAAAGAATTTGCTAGTGTTTTTTCTGAGGCACCATCTTTAACTAGTGGTCTATAGTCAGGCAATCATAATGAACCTTCAGTGCTTCAGCGACGCCCATTCCCGCATTAAAATAATCTTCGAACTTGTTTTTGTTTCTAAAGTTGGTGGTACAGAGAGAGAGCCTCTGCGGTATAAATGGTATGATTATGTTTATTTAAAATCTTTGTCTCTGCAGGAATATCAATCTATAAAACCAAACAAATAAAAAAATATTTTATAATTATGTCATCAACACGTGTGTAGAGCATATTGGACGTTTTAAAAACTATGTGGCCTACGTATGTGCTGGGATTGTTGTTGGAGAAGTGAAAGAAGAAAAAACGGTTGTGGGGAATGAAAACAGAATGGCAACGTAAACATTTTCAAATTAAATAAAAACACAATAAGCTTGTTTCAACCGACGATAAATATTCCTAAAATTTGAAAGTCTTATATATGAACACAAAAGATTAAACTAATTTCTATCCGATTTATTGAACACAGATTAATTTTTTCCTAATATGTTTGCTAAAAGAAGATAGACTTAAAGTTGATTAATTAAAACTCAATAATAATTGTATTCATAAAAGCCACTACCACTATACAAACACTAAAAATACACATACGAGGTCTATTTAAAAAATAACCATTCCTTTTTAATTACGCGGTAACGGATTGTCGTAGGAACGAGCGGTTGGCAGCACTGCAATTGTCATATCCTTCCGTCTAATGGACTATTTACAAGTTTTTACATGTTGTTTAGTTTCCGAGTTATTGCCATTTGAGTCAACGTGTTTCAGCGGTTCAACGATTTTTGCAATGTCTGATTTACTAGAGCAACGATGCAACGTGAAATTTTGCGTGAAACGGGGGAAAACATTCACGGAAACGTGAGTTGGGTTTACGAATACAACTTTGATATGAGACCAAAGCCCAGTCATTACAGTGGGTTGGCAAAGGATCTCCACAGACAAAAAAAAGCACGACAGGTTAGATGCCTCTGTCAAGGTGATGCTCACCGTTTTTCAATTCCAACGGTGTTGTGCTTTTTAAATTTTTGCCTCAAGGTCAAACAGTCAACAGTCTGTATTAAGAAGACGTTTTGAAAAGGTTGCGCGAAAAAATTCGCAAGACAACTCGTGGTTCCTTCATCATGACAACTGCCTGCCCACTCAGCCTTGTTAATTCGTCACTTTTGTGCTAAAAATAAGATGATTGTTCTCATCGAGCCTTCCTACTCCCTCAGTGCTGAAAAGACGCCATTTCGACTCCATTGATGACATTAAGATAAATTTGTCCATGGCATTGAAGGATATTTCAAAAGAAACTTTCCAGGAGTGCCTGCATGGTAAAGTGGGAACACCGTTGGAACAAGTGTGTGAATAGAGGAGGGGAGTACTTTTCAGGAGACAAAGACCAATAAACTGTAAATTAATTAAAAAAAAAAAAAGTCCGGTTATTTTTTTGAACAGACCTCGTACATAAGC
>JAHWFO010037006.1:0-14694 GCA_023313115.1 Rhysida immarginata
TAGACTACATGGAGAATCTGGGTTCGAGTCGCTTGGATATTACCAGGAAGGACATGCGCCTGATGGCGGAAGATCGCGATCGCTGGAGATCCTCCATAGGGCTGCTGCCCCCACGACCCTAACAGATAAGCGAGTTTGAAAAGTAAGTAAGTAAGTAAGTAAGTTACCCTGTCAGTCTCTCTCTCTCCCTTTTATATTTTATACAATTTTTTGACATAGATGATTGAAATTCGGAACAATACTAGAGTCATGTGCAACTTCACTATTTACTTTGGTTTCAATTGGCCCACTGGGATCAGATTACAGAGGTGGGAGTTAGAGAGGGCAATCTGTTTATAATATATTCTCTAAATGGTATGTACGGTAGTTATGAAATTTGGGATGCAGATTTCTCTAGGCAAGGTCTATAATATTATGAAGTTTGGGCGAAATTCTCTTAGTGAGATAAAATTTGTGGGAAATTATGGTCACATGGTTTTTAGATCTGTTAACGTTTTCAAAAGACAAAAGGAATTATTCCTCCCACAAAATATTACATGCTGAGCATTTAAAACTGCCTCCCCATTCTACCACACTTTTTCTTTTATTACTGGCATTCAATCCAAGATAATTTAAAATATCAATGATGGATATAGAGTCGTTCATGCTTATTCAGTTAGCTGCACTTCTAGCTACCTATCCCTCTTCGGCGGCCATATTGGAAGCTTGAGTCATTGACTGCTAGAGGGCTGACAACTGCAAATATCAATTCTATTTTGTTTGTAACTCGACAGAAGTGGCTATATGGGTGCATGAGGTTTTATTGCCTTTGCACTTTCGACGTATATGGTTCTGATCCTGAAAACGTAAATTTCATAAGCTTGTAAGCCTGGCTGCCATGTGGATTAGTATACTTCTTATTGTACAGAACAAAGGAATCAGTTTCAGGATCTCAAATGATTCCTTTACTATCCAACACTAGCAACATCTGGTGATGTTTATAAATATGAAAATTACTTCATCACAGAATCCAGCATTTCAAGTGCAACAACCTGATATATTTGTTTTAAAAAGCAAGATATTAAGATATCTTCTCGATTAAATTGTAGTGTAATTCAATGTTAAATTGCATATAATTTTGAAAGTGATTAGAATGTACGAGAGTTGTACCAAAAGTAAGGTTCCCAATGAGCTACAGCCTTGAGGGAAGGTGCTAGGCTAAATCCGACAACAGTGCCGTGCGCAGTGGTTCCCGCACTCTCGAGCCCCACTCTCGAGCGATTCGCTACGGCGCTCAGTGTTCGCTTGGCAGCCATCAGAGATGGAAGTGTTGATCGCCGCTCCCGCCAAGTGCGAGGTTCGAGCAGTAATCCGGTTTCTCCACGCAAGGAAGTTACCGCCCGTGGAGATTCATCGGCAACTGACTGAGGTTTATGGTGAAAAGTGCATGTCCGTTCAGCACGTCCGAAAATGGTGCAGGGCTTTTGCTGAGGGTCGCACAGAAGTTCACGATGAAGAACGGAGTGGAAGACCGCCGGTTTCGGATTTGATTGCCCAGAAGATCAACAGTGAGCTGCTGAAAGATCGGAGGGTCACGGTCCGTGAACTTGTTGAACGCATTCCTGAAGCTTCCCACGGCACAATTGAAAGAACTTTAACAGAAACGTTAGGTTATCGCAAGGTGTGTGCTCGCTGGGTCCCCCGGATGCTGACTGACGGACACAAGGAGCAACGCCTTGACTGTGCTCGCAAGTTTCTTCAACAATGTGAGGGGGGAGGCAACAAGAAGAAGTTGTTGGACTCTATCGTCACGGGAGATGAAACGTGGGTGTTTCATTACACCTCCGAAACAAAACAACAATCTCGTCAGTAGCGTCACTCAGGTTCACCACCACCAAAGAAATTCAAACAAACGGAGTCGGCAGGAAAGGTTATGGCGACTGTGTTTTGGGATCGGAAGGGGGTACTCCTCATCGATTTCATGCAACCTGGGACGACAATAAACTCACACAGATATTGTGAAACACTGACCAAATTCCGGCGAGCAATCCAGAATCGCCGGAGAGGAGGGAGTAGTGCTTCTTCACGACAACGCTCGACCCCACGTCGCTCGTCAAACACAGGAGCTTTTGAAGAAATTTGGGTGGACTGTTATGCCCCATCCCCCGTACAGCCCGGACTTAGCCCCCATCGATTATCACCTCTTCCCCAAGCTAAAGGAATACTTAGGTGGCAAACGCTTCAAGAGCGACGATGAAGTCCGAGCAGAGGTCACACGCTTCCTCAACGGATTGGCGGGAGACTTCTTCGACTTAGGAATACAAAAGCTGGAGCACAGTCTTCAAAAGTGTGTTGAAAAAAATGGAGACTATGTTGAAAAATAGACAACAGTGTAAGCTTTTCAACGATGTATAAATTAATAACAATAAACAATGTTTTCTACTTGTAAAAAATATGGGAACCTTACTTTTGGTACAACCCTCGTATGTTGAGTGCTTAATTCTAACTTGAATTAAAAAAACGTGATTGTTAATGTTGTTACAAAGTGCTACATCACAATAAGGTATAAGGGTCGTGCAAATAAAAACGAAAATTATTTTTTTTATCTAAAATACTCTCCAAATGTGTTAAGGCATTTATCCCACTGTATAACAAGGCGTGTAATTCCTTTATGGAAGAAGTCTTTCAGTTGCGTGTAGAACCATTCCAAAACCTCTTCCTTCACTTCATCATCCGACTGAAACCTACGGCCTTTCAGATGTTTCTCGAGATCCCCAAACACGTGAAAGTCATATGGGGATAAGTCAGGGCTGTAAGGTGGATGCTGCAATGCTTCCCAGTTGAACTTTTTGATGAGGTCTACCGTTGTTTTCGAGGTGTGAGGACATGCATTGTCTTGGAGAAGAAGCACTCCTTCTGTAAGAAGTCCAGGACGCTTGCATTTGATGGCTGCACGCAGTGCCTTTAATGTTTCCTCATATCGTGCTGTGTTAACTGTGATACCTTTTTACCTTTTTCAAGAGAGTCAAGTAAAATCAGGCCTTTGCGATCAAAAAACACAGTCAGCATCACCTTCAAAAAACCTTTGCGATCAAAAAACGAATTACTGCTCTCTGCTCCTGTTTCGTTGACTCCATTTTGTTGTTTGGACGAAGTGATCACTCGCAGAGCTTCGAAGCGCGAGCTATCGTTCGTTCTCACGTGATGCAACACTTGCAACCTATTGTTCAATTTGCACGTGGGATTTGCAACTGTTTAAAACAAAAACTTACGATCCTACATGCAGTCTTTTTTTTTTTTTCTCACACAAATTTTCGTTTTCATTTGTACGACCCTTATAGATAATCTACAAATTCTTCACTTGGCCTTCATCATATCTTATGTTAATTTTTTATAGGAATAAAAGTAAAACACAATCATTGGTAATACTGTATCTAGCTATTATTTACAAAATAATTACTTGAATATTAGATAAATCTTTAAAATGATCTCCACCATGTAAACGAGTAAGATAATTATCTTGCAACAGCAAGACCTGAAAATAAAAACAACGACAGTTCGAAAATTAGAGAACTATATTTTTCTAATAAATAAAGTGATACAGGTCGAACCTCACCATAACAAATCTAAGGGGACCATAAAAAAATTTCGTTATACTAAAACTTTGTTAAAATGAGGGGAAGCTCTAATAGGCTAAAAAAAGATACACTAAAGCTGCATTAAGTTTTTATTTACTGTACAGTACTGTATTTGAAATTTTGTACACTGTATTTTATGTTTTACAATGCATACAAAAGGTATATTGACCCCAACTGCAATTTTTTAAGCAGAGATGTTATTTTAATTAAGCTTTATCGAAAAAGTTTGTGATCCTAGCATCTGCTTTGAATAAATCGTTTGGATCGTACTGCTGCAATACGGTTTTCATTTTTTCGAGCCACGCTGCAACTGCATTCCCAGGAACACTGCCTGCTTCTCCAAAGAGCAGAATGCACGTTATGTCAAATCTGTTTTTAAATCTATGCAACCAACCGTTGTTGGCTTGAAAGATACGATGACCGCAAATTGTAGGACTTTTTCATGCATCAGAGGTCCACCCGCAGGAATATTTTTCATTCGAGCAGCTGTAAACCATTTAAGGACTGCTTCATCAATATCACTGTAGTCAGCTAAACGCACGTCTTTTCGGTTTGTCCCCAGCTTGATAGCATTCTCTTCAATCCGCTTCTTATCCTTGATAATTGTTGAAAATGCCGAAGTTGGGATTCCGAACTGCACAGCTGTCCTTTTTGCGTTTGCCGGAAGAAGCGACGACTTCCAAAATTCCCAGCTTTTTTTCAAAGGTTAGATGTTGTCGATGAAGTGATGGGCGATACTATAGTACTTTGGTATCAAGTATCGATTCAAAATTCGTTACATCGAAAATGTGTTTGTTAAAGTGAAATTTTGTTAAACTGAAATTCGTTAAAGTGAAGTTTTTTTTTTTACATTAGATTACTTAGGTCAAGGCGGAACCAGAAAAATAATTCGTTAGAGAGAAATTTCATAATAGTGGGGTACGTTATAGTGAGGTTTGACTTGTAATACATTTCATTATCATATCCTTTACCTCCTTTAAACAGACTTTGCACCACGAGTACACTTCTGAAGGTACCTGGATTTATTTTTAAAAACAGGAAAAGTTGAAATTATTTAATATTTAACTGCTATTACATTTTTAAATAATTTAGATATAATGATGACTCTTATTTTTTAAAAAAATATCCTTAATTTATTATCTATATTAATAAATAACAATGTAACAATACTATGATGTAACAATGTTTTGACCATATTATGATCAAGGTTTGCGCTAGGATAAAAAATCTAAGAGTCAATTTGATTCCCAAACCTGAAAACTGCGATTCAAATTTCAGAAGATGTGAGTCAAATTTTAAATTCTTTTTAATTTCTAATTACACGTAACCACACCACAATCTCTATAGTTGCTGCTATAGTTAATTCGAAATTTAAACAAGACCGCATGTGACGAAATGAAGTGAGGTTAAAAAGTGGTGAAAAGGATATGGGCCGATGTTATTCAAAATTTAACAAGTCAATTTTGATTCGCTGGTCAAAAAATCACGAATCAACTTTTAGCAAAAATTCCCATTTGACACTAAATTGCAAGTAAGTACGAACCCTGTATGATTGTTAGAATATGTTAAAAATTTCAATTTATATTATAAAAACCTTTACAGATGAATAAAATCGGTTGATACTTTCCATACCCGACGAAAAAGACAGGCCCCGGCACTGAAAAGTCACCTGACCATAGTAGCCTGAGTAACAATCCAACCTTCATTGTTTCTAACAAACGAAAAACACCAATTGTTAAAGTTGGATGGCGACAAGACGGAGACAATGAAAGTTGGATTGTTGCTCAGACCACTACGGTCAGGTGAACTTTTCAGTGCAGTGGCCTGTCTTTCTTGTCGGCTGCAATACTTTCAAAATGAAGTAACAATGTTTCTTGACAATACTATGACTATAACAATGTTTTAACTATTTAAATTTATATTCTTTAAACCCTTACTGATGAAAAATTCAGTTGATACTTTCAAAAATGTTTATACCTGATGAAGGTCCTTGAATAAAATGATCAAAAGGCCTCGTTTGTTTTTATGTGATGGATTTTTATTCCTCTTTCTAAATTTAAAAATTGACTTATACGTAAATAAAAAGGTTTAATAGTAAGCTTATATTTAATTTTAAGATGAAAGTTGGCTCACTAAAGGTAAAAGGAAAATCTATTCATTGTGGATGTCCAGTGTTAGCCAAAAAGATAAGACAGTTTTTTCCTCATATATAATTATTGAACTGCACTCGACTCTCGCTAATCCGGCCTTAATAGTCTGGCCTCTTAGTAGTCCGGCACCCACTTCCAGAAATCGAAACTTTCGATTTCAGATCTACGGACGATAAAACTTTTACTTTCAATTAATTTTCACTCTCAATATGTCGTTGAAAAGAAAACGTAACTTTGGAGCTGTCGCAAAAAATAGAAATTTTGGAGAAGGTTAAAGCAAGGTTGTTCCCAAAAAGTCATTGCTTCAGAGTACAACGTTGGGCGTGCCACGATTTATGACATAAAGAAGAAAGAAAATCAGCTTCGTCTGTATGCGAGCCAAATGGACCGCAGCTTGGGAAAACGAAAGATTACGAGAAAGGGTGAAAACAATGAACTTGATACAGCTGTTTACATATGTTTGTGCAGCAAAGAAGTAAAGAACTACCTATCAGTGGCCCCATAATCAAGGAAAAAGCAGTAATGTTTAACATGAAACTCGGTGGTGATGAAGGGTTTGCAGCAAGTGAAGGTTGGTTATCAAACTGGAAAAGAAGACATGGTATACAGCAACTGACAGTCACAGGGGAAAGTTGCTCAGCAAATGAAAAGGATGCAGAAAATTTCAAAAAGATCCTGGGGAAGAAGATAAAGAAAGAACGGCTAACTCCTGCTGCAGTGTATAATGCTGATGAGACTACTCTACTTTTTGAAATGCTTCCTTCCAAAACTCTTGCAGCCCAGAATGAAAAAGCTGCCCGTGGATACAAACGACAAAAAGAACGAGTTACAGTCATGGCTTGTTGCGATGCTGACGGAAGTCACAAACTTCCCCTTATGGTTATAGGAAAATCCAAACGACCACGATGTTTTAAAAGCAGTGAAATGAACTCACTATCGGTGAATTATCATGCTCAAAACAAAGCATGGATGGACTCAGAAATTTTCTATCAATGGTTTCATGAAAGATTTGTGCCAGTTGTGAAGGCGTTTTTAAAGAAAGTGAAACTTCCTTTGAAAGCCATCCTCCCAATTGATAATGCTCCCTGTCGTCCCTCTGACTTGTCTCTAGTGTCTGGGTAAATTCGAGCTGTGTTTTTGCAACCAATGCAACAGCTCTGATTCTGCCTATGGATCAAGGAATTTTGGAAGCACTAAAGTTCCGTTTTGACATAAGATTCTAAGCTGAAAGCGTGGAAAGCAATTAACATGTGCGATATTGTTATGCAGCTGCAGATTTATGGGACATTGCAGATATCAGAGCATTACAGAAATCTTGGAAAAAATTGTGGCCTTCCCTTATAACAATGAATCCAGAAACACCAATGCCTAGCTCTGTATTCTTGGATATGTGTCACTTGCTTCCAGGAGGACAAGAGGTTGAAATAGCAGATGTTAATATGTGGCTGAATGAGGAATATTGTGGTCAAAATTATTTAACAGATGAAGAAATCATCCAAAATTATTTAAAAAATGTTACATTTAACTTTTATATACATTAAGGAAAATTTCAGGGGAAAAAAAAAAAAATCGTGGCCTCCACGGGAATCAAACCCAGGTTGTGTTCACCAAAAGCCAACAAGTTACCACTGAGCCACGTTAAGCTATTAACTTTAGCTGCAACAATGTAAGTATTTCTACTTAATCTGAATTGGTAAAAAATTAATGATTTTTTTTTCTCTGCAAATTTTGAGAAGTGTGTCGAATGGCTTTGCATGAGTCCGAGTACAATTTTTTTCATCAAAATCAGTGAGTCCGAGTACTTGGAGTCTCCTTGTTAGTGGAGAAGAATTTCGATTTCTTAGAGTGGAAAAATAAAAAAAATTAAACGGGAAAACAAATGGACAAAATATGATAAGCTTCTGGTACAATAATATGATAATACGAGGGTGGGCTGAAAAGTAATGCCTCCTTGGCTGTAACTTTTTTATTTTTTAACCGATTTTCAAAATTCTTTTTGTATCTGATACTCACATTTCTCCTCTATGTAATGCACTATTCACTTTTCAACATAGTCCCCATCCCATTCCACGCATTGTACCAACGCGTGACTAGTCGGGTGAACCCGTCGGAGAGGAATTCTGGGGTTGTTGTCGACACCAAGACCGAACGGCAGGTTTCACCTCGTCGTCAGAACGCAACTCATGCCCCTTAAGGTGCTCTTTCCTCTTTGGGAAGTGGTGAAAGTCACAAGGTGCAAAGTCTTTCATTTTTGAACTGCAGATTTTCATCTTTGAACTGTAGGCGCTGCAACCGCCTCTGATGTGTGACGATCGTGTGCGGACGGGCGTTATCGTGCTGCAGAAGAGGATCCAAAGCTGCCATTCAATCCCCCTGCATGTTATCAAGTGCATTACATAGAGGAGAAATGTGAGTATCAGATACAAAAAGAATTTTGAAAATTGGTTAAAAAATAAAAAAGTTACAGCCATGGAGGCATTACTTTTCAGCCCACCCTCGTATTAGGTAGTGCTTCCTTATTATGGATAACTTGGAACATTTTATCCTTCATCGATTCCACCAGTTTTTCCCGTGGTATTTCTTTCCAAAATTTGAGGATAGCTTGCTTGAGCACTTAATTTTAATTTACAGTAGCATATACAAGGGGTAAAAAAAAATTTGTGCAAACTCACCTCTGATAAACCACAATCTGATAAATCAAAAATCGGTTCAGGAGTCTGTTTAGCCTAAAAAAAAAAACAAAAAAAAAAAACATTACATAAACATAAAATTAAACCCTTCCAATTATGCACTGACTGCACAATTGAAAGTGGATACTTTCGATTTCAGATTTTGTGTAAATAAAAGAGTTCACTTTCAATTGAGCAGTCAGTGTACATGTTTAACAATAAGAAAAGTAAAATACTTACATACAATAGTTTATGTTCCAATTTTGATTTGTAATCATTTTTATCAGGATGTGCGTGACCTTTAAAACTTTTACACCATGAGAAAAAAGGCATGTTCTTATCTATGCCTCTCAATTTTAAATAAAAGATGTTGTTAACATTGCAGCTTAATTAAATTTTCTGTTTGATACAAAACTGCATCCATTCCTAAATTAAAATATAACAAAGCATTAGTATTATAATAACATAAATAAAGTAAAACACGGAAATTATTTATTTTTTTCTGTTATCAACAAATATTTATCATTCAGTAAATGATAATTGTTTCATGTACGAGGCCTATCCAAAAAGTATCTGGATTGAGGCTACAAAAAAAAAAAAAGTAGAACTTGCTGCACCTTTTTCCTATCCGGATCGTGTGACGACATTTCTGCTGATGACATAATGAAATTTGCAGCTGTTAAGAGTGCCGCGTGCAATTGTTGTAACACATTAAAGCAGAACGTTTTTCTTATCTCGTTGCATTATGAAAAATGACAGAAAACATTGGGCAACGGAAAACAGTTATTAAAGAATTCTACCTTGACGTGCTGAGGAGGTTGCGTGATGCTGTTCGATAGAAACGGCCAACAATGTGGGCTTCTGGAGATTGGATCCTGCACCATGACAATGGTCCAGCACACACAGTGCACATAGTGCAGCAATTCTTGGCAAAACACCTCATCGCTCAGATCAGGCAGCTTCCCTACTCACCTGACCTATCACCATGCAACTTCTTTGCATTTCCGAAGATCAAGAAAGTGCTCAAAGGACGGAGATTTGAGGATGTGGACATGACAACACAAAATGTGACGGCAGAGCTCTTGGTCATCCCAAAGAAGGCATTCCGTACTTGTTTCGACCAATGGCAGCAACGCTGGGCTAAATTCATTGCTGCAAACAGTGCTAATTTTGAAGGTGACTAAACATTTATGCAAGTGCGAACCGTATTTTTTTTGTAGCCTCAATCCGGATACTATCCGGACAGGCCTCGTATTCTGGGTACTGATTAGAAACCACAGGTTACTGGTATGCAGGGTGGTCGAAAAGCCTATAGCACTCAAATTACTTATTAACTATTGTAGCATTTAAAAATCTGTTAATGCCAACTAAGGAAGTCATGGATGGGCTATCTGTTGGTGACCTTCCAATGACTTTGTTATGCAAATTAGGAAACATACAAAATTTAGGATCATGTCTAAATGTTGCATAGTGGTCAGAATTGATGAGTAAATCAAGAAATAAGAAAGTCCGGAAATAGCAATACGGTAGATATTTAATGATGCTAACGCGTTTTGAAACAATTCCATCATCGGGGCAAATGGAGATCTACAAGGAAGTGAGCCGAGGCTCCGCCAATCAGAGAAAACCTGAAAGAGCCAATCGCCGATTGGTGGCCTAAGTAGACACATTACAGCAAATTAACTTTGAGAAAAATCCTATCCTAGATGCCGTCAATAACATTATAGGCCAGCAACACAGAAGAAACATCAACGAACCAGATCAAGACTGAATTTATTTTTAATTATATTTTTCTCCCCTTTTTTTGTCCCTATATATTTTTTTATACGAGGGCTGTTCAAAAATGAATGAGACTGAATTTTTCTTCAAAAAGTATTAGCAGTAGCAATAATCTGTTTTAACGTTGTGAGAGACTGCCAGGTGGCATGCATACCTGCACAGGATCGAACGTGCTTAGTTCCTCAATACTGCGTGGCAGCAATTGAAATACGTATCAGTTAGTTTCTGCCTACAGTGAGAATGGATCATAGTTTAATATGCTGCAAGAAGCTTATGGTGAAGCAAGTCTACCAAGATATACTGTTTTTCGTTAGTTCAAACAGTTTCAGGAGGGCCGGCGATCAACGTCGAAGGAACACAGTTCCGGGACACGGACTAAAGCAGTAATGAAAGTAGCGATTAACACTGCGGGTGTCACAGTCAGAAAGGATTGTCGATAAAGCATCCGAGAACTTGCAGAAATGTTGCAGATATCGTGTAGAAGTACTCACACAATTATGACTGATCGGTCTTCACAGTCGATGCCCCGGAACAATGTTCCTTCGACTTTGATCGCCGGCCCTCCTGAAACTGTTTGAACCAACGAAAAACAGTACATCTTGGCAGACTTTGTTTCACCATAAGCTTCTTGCAGTATATGGTGAAGGTTTCCGATGTTTATTTTCTTTAAACGATAACAAAATCTGATGGCACAATGCTGCTCCTCACGCATAACGTTCATTCTCACCATAGGCAGAAATAACCTATATATATATTTCAATAACATACAGGGGCGGATTTAGGGGGGGTGTCCAAGGGGTCCGGACCCCATACTTCAAAAAAGTAAAGGGCCCACTTCGCTGAAGTTGTATTACATTTATTTCATATTAGAATATGCATCTGAATATAGTAGCCTTCTTAAAAATCATTTGCTTCATGGTAAAAACAATGGAAAATACACATCAAAACAATTCAAGAAGAAATAATTAGAATTTATAAGAAAAACTTTAATCAAAGATTTTAAAAATTCTAAGTCTATTTTTTTTTACTATTATGGCAGACGAAGTTACTGATAGTGTTACTAATTCAGAAGTCTTCGGATTATGTATAAGATTTGTTTCATTTGAGAATGAGATGCCAATTATAAAGGAAGTGTTTCTGGATTTTGTTAATATTTCTAGAACAACAGGGAAAGCACTGGCTGCTGCAATATTAACCTGTATTGAAAAATTACAATTAGATGTGAAAAAAATTCGAGGTCAAGCATATGATGGGGCTGCTGCTATGAGCTCCATTACCAAAGGTGTTCAGAATAGAATTAAGAAAGTGGCTGGCCCTAAGGCTGTCTACTCACATTGCAAAGCTCATTTGTTGAATTTATCAATTGCTGCTGTTTGTAAATTACAAGAATTTCGTAATTTCATTGGTACTTTAAATGACGTCTATTTCTTTTTTCACAATTCTCCAAAAAGACAACAATTTTTTGAGACAATTTTAAACTCAGTTGAAAATAGAGAATCTCAGAAATTAAAAATTGCAGGACTATGTAAAACTAGGTGGGTAGAACGCCATACTTGTCTAGAAACTTTTCAAGAGCTGTATCCATACATTGTTACTTGTTTAGATGAAATGTTAATTCCAACAAATGTTAATGATGATTGGATGTGGGATAGAGAAACAAAAACAAAAGCTCAAGGACTCTTTCTTTTTAAAACAATTTCAGAATATTGTAACCTTTATTTCCCTAAAAAATTGTTTATCATTTGTTAAACCTCTAGCAAGTAAATTACAAAAGAAAGATATGGATGTGTTCTATGCATATAAACTAATTGATGATGTAATAGCTGAAGTTGTACACTGTCGACAGAATGTTCATACTTCATTTAAAGATTGGTATCAAGAAGAGATTGTACCACTTGCTGACTTAATTGGATCAAATGAAGCAGTTCCACGAACAACTAAGAAGTGGCAAAAAAATAGGTCACATGTCCCTGCAGAGGATGCGTTTACATACTATAAAAGAGTTTGCACGCTTCCTTTTTTAGATCATTTAATTTCTCAATTAAAGGATCGATTTGATCATGATAATCGAATTGCAATTATGGGTACATTTTGTTTGGTACCAAGCGTGATATTAAAATCTGAAACAGATGATGATAAAATTCAGGATTTAATTGAATTTTATGAGGATGATTTGCCAAGTACAAACTCTGTTAAAAATGAAGTTCGTAGATGGAAATTTTTTTGGCAAAAAAAAATCCGGGAATGCTGAAATTCCTGAAAATTTAGTATCGAGTTTAAAATATGTCGATGATGATAATTTTCCAAACTTAAGCACTCTCATTGCTCTGGGCTGCACTTTGCCAGTTAGTATGTCAGAAGTGGAACGGTCATTTTCAGTCTTACGAAGGCTAAAAAACTTATTTAAGAAACAGAATGAAATGTGAAAGACTCTCGTCTCTATCTCTTTTAAACATTCATTATGACTTAGAATTATCAGTTGAAAAAATAGCGAAACTGTTTATCCAACAACATCCTCGAAAATTGTTCAAGCAAAACATTCTTTTTGAATAAACAATTTATTTAAAAGTATTTGAATTATCTTTTTTTCCTTTTTAATTTTAAGGGGAAAATGTACTAGGGGGGGCACACAATCTTTCCGGACCCCAATCATAGATGACCTCTGGATCCGCCCCTGACATATATATATTTCAAGAAACTAAGCGTTTGAACTTCTGCAGGAATGCATACTACATGGCGATCTCTCACAACGTTAAAACAGATTATTGCTACGGCTAATGTTCTTTGTAGAAAAAATCCAGTCTCATTCATTATTGAACAGCCCTCGTATATTATGTTAATTTGTTGTAACGTGGCTAGTTCGGCTGCCAATCACCAATTGGCTCTTTCCAGCTTTTCTCCGATTTGCGGACAAAAACCATAAATTAAGGAGCCTCGGCTCACTTACCTTGTAGATCTCCATTTGCCCCGATGATGAAATTGTTTCGAAACGCATTGGCAACATTAAATATCTAACGTATAGCTATTTCCAGACCTTATTTCTTGATACAAAAGTTATCACATCGACATTTACAAATAGGGATCAATTTCCAATTACAAACTTGTTCTGCATTCAATTGTGAACACAATAAAAAAACAAAATGCAAACAAAAAAAAAAAGAATAAATGCATCATAATCAGTTATGTACATTCTTGTTTCATTTCTGAGTGATCTCTTCATGTGATTATGATGTGTTTTTTTTTTTTTTTTTTGTGTTTATATTTGAATGCAGAACAAAATTGTAACTGGAAATTGGTCCCTATCTGTTAAGGTTTAAGAGATAAGTTTTGTATGTGTCCTAATTTGCATAATCAGGTCATGGGAAGATCAACAGATAGTCCACCCATGACTTCCTAATTGCGGGCATTAATAGATTTTTAAATTCTACAACATTTATCAAGTATTTGAGGGATACAGACTTAACGATCACCCTGTATGCTTCTAGTTCACTAGTAAATTAATTTTAATTTTAAAAGCATTGATATTTTGTAGACAGGGTTCCTCGGGAGAAGCTCTGGCAAGTGTTGCAAGAGTATGGAGTGGATGGGCAATTACTGGTTGCTATCATGTCTCTGTACGAAAGCTCTGAGATGTGTGTCCGGATAAATGGCATTAAGTCAAGACCGTTCACCGTGGGTGTTGGACTCCGCCAAGGGTGCGTACTGTCGCCCATCTTGTTCATTATCTTTATGGACTGGATAGACAGGGGCAGCCGAGGCGATGAGCATGTTTGTGTGGGCGACTGCCTGGTGGAGAGGTTGCTCTTTGCGGACGACCTTGTCCTGCTTGGGTCTTCTCGCGCGAACCTTCAGCATGCACTAGACCGGTTTGCAGCCAAATGTGAAGAAGCTGGGATGAAGATCAGTGTGGCTAAAACCGAAGTTCTGGTTCTTTCAAGACAGCCTGCTCAGTGCGCTCTCCATGTTAGGGGAGCCTCATTGAGACAGGTGGAGAAGTTCAAGTATCTCGGGATTGCATTCACGAGTGATGGACGGCAGGAGAAAGAATTGGATGCTCGGATCGGTGCAGCAAGCTGTGTCAGACGTGAACTGTGGCGATCTGTGGTAATGAAACGAGAGCTGGGTAACAAAGCCAAGCTCTCCGTCTTCAAATCTGTCTTTGTCCCCATTCTCACCTATGGTCATGAGGCTTGGGTAATGACCGAAAGAGTGCGATCGCGGGTACAAGCAGCCGAAATGAGATTCCTGAGAGGTGTGGCAGGTGTTACCCTACTAGATAGAGTGTACAGCAGCACAATAAGGGAATCTTTAGGTGTTGAGCCGCTACTTCTCCGCATTGAGAGATCTCAGTTGCGCTGGTATGGCCACGTGATACGGATGCCGCAAACTAGTCTTCCTAGGCAGTTGTTATTTTCCAAGCCGGTGGGTAAGAGACCAAGGGGTCGGCCTAGAACCAGGTGGCTAGACTACATGGAGAAT
>JAHWFO010037007.1:0-15800 GCA_023313115.1 Rhysida immarginata
AAGTAGCGCGCTTGTCGGTTTGTTTTACAGCTTGAATTTTATAATTTTTACTTAATAAAATCTGTATGTGGACTATCCTTTCTTTTTACGGCTCTCTACAATTCACGAACTGATGATGTTCGTGTATGCGAGCAGCATGATTCCGGGGCAGGCACTCACGTCCATGTTGACTGCTTGGCCACGCATGCCTCGACGTTGTTGTTGTTCAGCGCGTTCGCTCCGGGGTGCATTGTTCACGTGTTTGTGTTTGCTTAAAAAAACCTTGTGTATTCAGCCAAAGATATATTTGATATGTTTTTCTGTACTTTGTTAGGTTAGCCTGCTCTTTCATCGTTTTGTTTTTGTTTTCTCCTAATTAAATTCTCTCCCGCTAACTTTTTTGCACGAGGTTGATGTTGAGGTATTCGTACGAGGCCTAACTGAGGTGTTTAGTGAGGTCAGTCGCTACTTTCGACGCGCACGCTAATTCAAACTAAAAATCTACGTATCTGACAATTCAGGGTATTTGAAATACGTTTTGTTTGTTTGTTTGAGATGTATCGAAGTTTTCACATTACTTTCAGAGTTTTCTATCTGATTAAAAAAACGTACACCCTTGTTATCACACAAGCAGGCAGGGGTAGGCTTAACGGGCACGCGTGGAGTACAGCAACGTTTGACACTATGGGTGCGTTCAAGCTATTCAGTGCTAAAATTCCTTGCATTTTTTCTTGCAGGTATGCGATATACGTTTTTCTTATGATGCATTGGCGTTCCCCCATTCGTTTCGTGTTTTTTTTCCTAACTAAATTAAAAGCCTGTCCTATTTATTAAAGTGTACGTAATTCTTACCCCCAAACCGGACGCAGCCTAGCGTATCCGAGCCGAGAACAGAGGTGACAACGGATGTGTTCAAGGCTCACGTTCAATCCAAGCTAAAAAATCCTTGTCTCATCCGTAGGGTTGCTTCATTTTACTAATGTAAAAACGGAATGTTTTTAATTTTTAATACAATAGCATTATTGTTTTACATGTGCGGTGGGACTTGTTCATTTCTTAGGTCTCGCGGTCATTCGTTGCCTTGGAAAATTTATCTCCTCATGTCCATATCTCTGTTTTCTGTTTTGCATTGATTTATTATAAAAAATAATTACAAATAATATTGATAGTGATGATGATGATGAAAAGTATACAGGTTTTCAGTTTTAGTTACTACTTACTGAGTGTTTTTTATTCCCTATAATTTTAACTGACGTGCTAAAAAATAAAATAAAATAAAACAAAATTCCGCCTTTACTTTTAATGTATTCAGGCTTGTGCAAAAGATTAAATTTTCTAAGTTAATATGCATTGCATAATAAACGTTTAAGTGCAAATTTCATTTTTAAGGTATTACAAGCTTACATTTTTGAGGTGGTCGTAGGTCAGTAGTGTTTCTTAATAAAGCAGACTTCATTACTCTTTTTTCTATTGTTTGGTTATTTTGGGCTCTTTTGTTTGTAGACAAGACAGCGAAATTGTAGGACATGGGGGGAAGAGTTTTTTTATTGGTTCATAGTTCTAACGTATAGGCAGATCGCTCAGGTGTTTACACAGCCTTGCTCCTAATTTCTGTCTGCACTTGGTGGGGCAAAATGCATTGCGTACCGCCTCAAACAATGCCAGCGTGCAGTTGTGAACACCGAAGGTTGTTTGTAGCAACACACTGCTTTGTTGAATAAGAATGGTTAATATAATGATAGCCTCAATAGCCCCATTAGCCCCAGCTAATAGCATGCCTATCTATCCATCGCTGACCCCAATCTGACTAGATGCAGTGGCATTCGTTTCGGGTCTTGTTACTCTTTCGACTGAAATTTTGTTTTAATCAATTTTCGTTCTCTTTAATATCAATTTACTGTTTGTTATTCATTCGTTTTAAAAAAAAATTGTCTTTTAAGGTTTCCATTGTTATACGACAAGCCCTAACTCTTCGTGAGTTGTTGTTTTTTTATGTGAATTTAAGCTAAAACTGTGTGTTTAAATATACTAATTGTTTACTGTTTTCAACACTATCGAGGTTATACAGGTTTCTCGGTACTAATATATGTCTGAAATGATTTGCTGTGATCGTTTAAAAAAGCAGCATTTCTCGTTGTTTCAATTCGATATGGTTAATCTTATCTTCATCTCTCTCTCTCTCTCCCTCTCTCTCTCTCTCTTTCTCTCTCTCTCTCTCTCTCACTCTCTCTCTCTCTCTCTCAAACTCTCAAGGATTTCTTGCTCCTTAATCTTTTGTAGAAATACAAACGCTAAATGACATCTTTTCCTCGGGGTATTTGTCAACGCATACAATTATACAATGTTTTATGCTACATTTCTTTTTTGTCTTTTAACACAAGTGACACTTACACGTGTTTTTTTTTATTTATTTTTTCTGTTTTTCTTTGCTGATTTCTTACCATCAAAGCGTTGCAGTTTGGGTGACAAGGCTGAGATATAGTTCAAATACACGTTTTCCTATTAATGTTAGGGGTTCGCACTGGTTAAAGAAACCAACCAAACCACTTCTTTTAAGTTCCTCCGATTTTTTATGATGTTTTCATTTACTCTCAGCGTTGGTAATTGTTCAAAAACGTTGATGAGCTTTGATGTCTGTTACTGTTTTCTCGACGATTGCGAATGCTTTTGTACTAACATGGCCTATACATTTCATCAACAGTTGATTAACTGACCTTGTTAAAAAGTTTGTGCTCTTGAAATTAATTGAACAAGAGTTGTTAATTCTTCAATTCAACTATTCTTTTTATTTTTGGGTTGAAACTTAGGATATTTTATCTTCTTTGCTGTTGATTATTTCAACAGTATACGTAAAGGTGTAAGCAGTGGGTTCCTATAAAACAAAATTTGTACGTTACTGATATCAGCTTTTCGTTCGCTGTGTTCAGTGTTTGGTGTGAACAGAATTGTAGATCCCCTAACAACTGCGTCTTGCAGTAATCCGAGCTAAAAAAAAAAAATTGTCGTTTCTGTTGGTTAGGGTATGTAAATTATGTTGCCTCATTAGTTTTAAGGGTTATTCGGTTAATTAAACTCTGCTGCTCGGTAAATTTTGTTGGCCCCTTGTTTCAGTTGACTACAGATAACTCCGGGCTGCTAAATTAGTGGATTGACATCGCAAATTTTATAAACACCATTTTTCACAATGTATGTTTAATTTTGATCTACTCTCTATGATTTCTATGTTCTGATTGTTTCGTTTGTTGTTTGTATTTTAAATAATTTTATCCCACTCACTCAATGTGTACTCCTTTAAGGGCATACAGGGGATAGTGTATTATTGGGTATCATTCTATACACGCTTTTTAACTTCAATTTTGGTTAAAATATCATTATGACATTTTACCTTTACTTGGTCGTGTGTCCTAGCAGTCCCGTGGGTAGAACTTCAGGTTATCATTCACGGGTTGAGTGATGGTTTGAGTTCGAATCTATGTGACTATTGGGCCCTCATTTTATTCAGTCAAGCCCGGTTTTTAACCGGTTGGACACTTATTGTTAAGGTCAAAAATCGTTTTTTTACAATTTTCGAAGTCATTAAAAGTTGTTTACGATTTTTGGTTCCAGACGGACCTACGTTTGATTGGATGAAATTTGTTTGTTTATGGTTCATATGACATGCCCTCCCACATTTTTTTTTTTTTTTGTTTCACGGCTTTTTCATTCTATTAAAGGGTTTCTTTTCGAGAAAACGAGTACGCAAGTTCAAGTACGAGGCATGTTTTTTTAATTAAGTACCGTTTTAGAATTAAAAAAAGACGTGCAAAGATATCGCAATAATTTTGTTTTTACATGAAAGCCTGTACCTTAATCTTTTTTTCTACATAATTTCCGTGAATATTGAGGCACTTGTCATAACGTGGCACCAGTTTTTGAATACCCTTCTCATAAAATTCTGCCGCCTGACTTGTTAACCAATGTGTCACAAATGTTTTGACTTCGTTATCGTCTTGAAGACGCTGACCACCCAGGTGTTTCTTCAAGTGCAGGAACAAATGGTAGTCGCTGGGTGCCAGATCAGGGCTGTATGGAGGATGATCTAGAGTTTCCCATTTAGAAGATTTGATGAGATCTTTGGTCCGATTAGCCACATGTGGACGGGCATTGTCATGCAGCAAAACGATACCCTTACTCAACTTGCCACGTCTTTTGTTCTGGATTGCACGACGCAGATTGTTCAATTTCTCACAATAAGATGCTGCATTGATTGTCTCATTACGAGGCAGAAACTCCACTAGCAATACTCCTTTTCTGTCCCAAAAAACTGTGCACATGATTTTCCGGGCAAAAATTGTTTGCTTAAACTTCACTTTTTTGGGTGAGGATGAATGTCGCCATTCCATGGATTCTTGTTTCGATTCTGGTGTGACGTAGGCCACCCATGTTTCGTCACCAGTAACAATTTAGTCTAAAAAATCTTCACCTTCATTGTGGTACCGCTCAAGGAAAGTCAATGCACTGCCTAAACGTTGGGTTTTATGCAAATCCGTCAACATTTTTGGAACCCAACGTGAACACAATTTCCGGTAATTCAAGTTCTCGGTCACAATGCGATGCAAAACACTACGAGAATATTGAGGAAAGCAGTCGCACAATGATGAAATTGTAAAGCGTCTGTTTTCTCTCACCTTTTCGTCCACTTTCTGCACCAAATCTTCATTAACAACCGAAGGACGCCCTCTCTGTTCTTCATCATGCACATTTGTGCGGCCATTTTTAAATGCTTTCACCCATTACCTTATCATTCCATCACTCGTAAAGTTTTGTCCGTACACTTCACAGATCTCACGATGAATATCGATCGGTTTTACGCCTTTAGCACTAAGAAATCGTATAACAGCCCGTACTTCACAATCGGCGGGACTCATGATTGTCGGAGGCATCTTAAACACTCAGTAAACAACGTATACAATAATGGACTGTAATGGCGTCAGTGCGTAGACAAGAGATGTAGTTAACCAGCACGTATGCGCGGAACGGTACTTACTTAAAAAACATGCCTCGTATTACATAGGCCGCGATGGAGGTCGTGTAAGACCGCATCTGTTACGATAAAGGTTCGCGCTAAGAACACACCGCGTGTTTGAAACCGTGTACGTGAAATACGTTTGTTTGTTTGAGGTTCGTATTAAGTGTGTCATTCCGGCCCATTGGCCGTGTTAGATGTGTCATTAAGTTAGTAGTTGTTAGGTTCATGTGAGTTGCCCCTTTCCTTTGGTCCACTGATTTTTTCTCCTCATTAAAGTGTTTCTCTTCGGGAAATGATTACGCAATGGTTACCGCGTTGTTCAAATATTACACTAGCCGAGATGGCTGTCATCTTAGCAGGCATCTGGTAAGCTAAACGTTCGCACTAGCCCCACGCTAAAAATTCTTTGTGATTTCCAGGTATGTTATGTGAAATACGTTTACCTTTAGTTTTGCTAGTATTTCGCAGCATTAATGTCTTTCATTTCTACATATTTGTGTGGGCACGAGGTAACCATGTTGCTCGAGTATAACGTTCACCTTGGTGACCATCACCTAAATCGGCGATTGATATGATAAATGTTTGCGCTAAAGTGTCTTTGTGGCCTGCACCATGTTTTATGCCCGTAATTCAAGTAGTACATTTACCGAGTTGTTTGACATCTAAGTCGTCGTCTGTTAAGTTAAACGTTTGCGGTAATACATGCTATAACTTTTTTGTGATGACCGCTCCGGTTATGTGAAATACGTTTCTCCATTAGTTTCACTAGTATTTCGCCTCATTAAGGTCTTTCATTGCGACATATTTGAGTGGACAGGAGGTAACCACGTTGCTCGAGTACAACATATGCCACAGTCACCGGCAACTAAGATGGCAGCTGATACGATAAATGTTCCCACTAAAACGTTTTTGTTTTTTTCAGTGATTCTGCATGCGTGCATATACTGATAATCAGTCAAAATATCATTCATTTCTTAAGTCAAAATGTTCTAAAATTTATAAGATTCCGCTCGGATGGTTGGCTGGTTGGTGAATTAGCTTGTTATCTAAAGATTGAAAACATTACATGCATTTCCTTAAATTGCCAAACACTGTCACACATTACTGTTATAGCATTGTACGGCTGTAATTCCGCACCCGAGTGTGAATCTATTCACAACAAAGATGGTAGAACTTCTTTCTGAAAAAGCCTCATTTATCCAAAATGGTGTACAGTTATGACTAACTTTGACCAAATGATAGCAATTCTTGCTATTTTGAATGCTTCAACACCAGATCAATGGCTCTGGAGGTTACGCAACACAGGCCTGATGTGAAAATGCCTACAAGCACTATTGGAATTGCTTAGCTACAAGCTCTCTAATTCGTCCACGTTCTGAGGTTGTCGTGTGTGTAGGGGAGTGACAAAGTAAATATCTTGTTTTGGCAGCCTAGGTTGTCATACGGCAGCAAACGTTCTTTAAAGTCAAACGTCTCAGCATTTTTACACAACAGATTAGTTAAGGTTTTAACATGCACTATGTCAATGTCACAGTTAAAAAACATGTTTTCGCTCACAATACCAACCACAGACGTATGGGCAGTAAGAAATACAACAGGTATTCATTTTATGGTACATATTACAAAATGGTAAGTTCGATTTTAAAATACATAAACAAAAAAAAAAGATGCCTTTAAATGGTAAGCAAAATACATGCTTCTACGGTCTGCCTCTTTAGTGCAAACTATTCTTATGGTAGTCATCTCATGCCCTCCTTGCACAAACTCAGGTTTCATACTTTCAAATACGGTGTCATTCGTTCAGCCTTAGTGAAGGTTTTGAAATGTAATACAAAAAACAACCCGAATTTATCTTACTTTTACATTCTAAACTCGTTACCAACAATTCAAATCTGACGTTAGTACCACATGTATTTGTTCGTTTAAGAGTTTTAACAGTGTAAAAGTGGCAAACTCAAACACTCAAACAAACTCCAAACAAACAAAAAACCCACAGGAAAATGTATTCACTGATCTACATCTCGACAAGAATTTGCATTCGGGAAATTACTTCTGTCTCGTTTTTTGGGTACGTGAAAAAACGCAAAGACAAGAAATTGCATTTGCGGATATTACATCGGAATAGAAAATTGTATTCGCCGATTTAAGCCGAGTCTGGAAAATGTATTCACGGATCTACATGTCGACAAGAATTTGCATTCTGGAAATTACATCTGTGCCATTTTTTGGGTACGTGAAAATACGCAAAGACAAGAAATTGGATTTGTGGATTTACATGTCGGGAATAATTTCCATTCACGAAATTACATCGCCGACCTTTTTTGTCTTCACGAAATTAGGCGCTACCTAGAAATTGTGTATGCAGCTTTACATGTTAGCAAGAATTTACATTCACGAGAGTACATCTCTGACCGTTTTTGTGTAAACAAAATTAAACACGACAAACGGACTAGCACAACAAAAAGTTACTTATACAAAGACAAATTACTATCGCCGCGTTCGGATGAGTTGATGATTATATAATTTTTTATTAACGACGTGAAATGTTACACCGTGTGTCAAAAGCTGGTATCTTAACCTTTAGAGATAATTAATGGCTGTTGAGTACTAGCCTCCTCGTTGATAAATAATGATTTGGATGAAGACATGATTATTGCAAGTATTTTGCTTTGTCTATGAAAGAGGTGTCTGCTGCGTTTTTTGTTTGTTTGGAGTTTGTTTGAGTGTTTGAGTTTGCCACTTTTACACTGTTGAAACTCGTAAACGAACAAATACATGTGATACCAACGTCAGATTTGAATTGTTGGTAACGAGTTTAGAATGTAAAAGTTAGATAAATTCGGGTTCTTTTTTTGTATTACATTTCAAAACCTTCACTGTGGCTGAACAAATGACGCCGTATTTGAAAGTATGAAACCTGAGTTTGTGCAAGGAGGGCATGAGATGACTACCATAAGAATAGCTTGCACTGAAGAGGCAGACCGTAGAAGCATGTATTTTGCTTACCATTTAAAGGCATCTTTTTTTTTGTTTATGTATTTTAAAATCGAACTCAATTGTGATATGTACAATAAAATGAATACCTGTCGTATTTCTTACTGTCATACGTCGGTGTTTGGTATTGTGAGCGAAAACATGTTTTTTAACTGTGAAATTGACATAGTGCATGTTAAAACCTTAACTAATCTATTGTGTAAAAATGCTGAGACGTTTGACTTTAGAGAACGTTTGCTGCCGTACGATAACGCAGGCTGCCAAAACAAGATATTTACTTTGTCACTCCCCTACACACATGACTACCTCAGAACGTGAACGATTTAGAGAGCGTGTAGCTAAGCATTTCCAATAGTGCTTGTAAGCATTTTCACAACAGGCCTGTGTTGCGTAACTTCCAGAGCCATTGATCTGGTGTTGAAGCATTCAAAATAGCAAGAATTGCTATCATTTGGTCAAAGTTAGTCATAACTATACACCATTTTGGATAAATGAGGCTTTGTCAGAAAGAAGTTCTACCATCTTTGTCGTGAATAGATTCAAACTCGGATGCGGAATTACAGCTGTACAATGCTATAACAGTAATGTGTGACAGTGTGTGGCAATTTAAGGAAATGCATGTAATGTTTTCAATCTTTAGATAACAAGCTAATTCACCCACCAGCCAACCATCCGAGCGAAAACTTTTAAATTTTAGAACATTTTGACTTACTGAATGAATGAAATTTTGACTGAAAATCAGTATATGTATGCATGCAGAATCACTGAAAAAAAAACAAAAACGTTTTAGTGGGAACATTTATCGTATCAGCTGCCACCTTAGTTGCTGGTGACTGCGGCATATGTTGTATTCGAGCAACGTGGTTACCTCCTGTTCACTCAAATATGTCGCAATGAAAGACCTTAACAAGGCGAAATACTAGTGAAACTAATGGAGAAACGTATTTAACTTAACCGGAGCGGTCATCACAAAAACGTTATAGTGTGGATTACTGCAAACGTTTAACGTAACAAACGACGACTTAGATGTCAAACAACTCAGTAAGAGACATTAATGCTGCTAAATACTAGCAAAACTAAAGGTAAACGTATTTCACATACTATACCTAGAAATCACAAAGAATTTTTAGCGTGGGGCTAGTGCGAACGTTTCCATCTCGGCTTGTGTAATACTTGACCAACGCGGTAACCATTGCGTAATCATTTCCTGAATAGAAACACTTTAACAAGGAGAAAAAATCAGTGGACCAAAGGAAAGGGGCAACTTACATGAACCTAACAACTACTGACTTAATGACACACCTTACACGGTCAATGGGTCGGAATGACACACTTAATATGAACCTGAAACAAACAAACGTATTTCACGTACACGGTTTGAAAGACGCGGTGTCTTTTTAGCGCGAACCTTTATTTTTAACAAATGCGGTCTTACACGATCTCCATCGCGGCCTAAGTAATACTTGAACTTGCGTATTCGTTTTCTCAAAAAGAAACCCATTAATAGGATGAAAAAGTCGTGAAACAAAAAAAAAAAAAAAAAGTAAGAGGGTTGTCATATGAACCATAACCATAAACAAGCAAATTTTATCCAATCAAACGTAGGTCCGTCTGGAACCAAAAGTCGTAAACAACTTTTAATGACGTGGAAAATTGTAAAAAAACAATTTTTGACCTTAACAATAAGTGTCTAACAGGTTTAAAACCGGGCTTGACTGAATAAAATGTGGGCCCTATAGTCACATAAAATCAAACTCAAACTATCACTCAACCTGTGAATGATAACCTGAAGTTCTACCCACGGGACTGCTAGGACACACGACCAAGTAACAGCAAAATGTCATAGTGAGATTTTAACCAAAATTGAAGTTAAAAAGCGTGTATAGAATGATACCCAATAATACACTATCCCCTGTATGCCCTTAAAGGAGTACACATTGAGTGAGTGGGATAAAATTATTTAAAATACAAACAACAAACGGAACAGTCAGAACACAGAAATCATAGAGAGTAGAAGAAAATTAAACATACATTGAGAAAAACGGTGTTTATGAAGTTTGCGATGTCAATCCACTAATTTAGCAGCCCGGGGTTATCAGTAGTCAACTGAAACAAGGGGCCAACAAAATTTACCAAGAGGCAGAGTTTAATTAACCCAATAACCCTTGAAACTAATGAGGCAACATAATTCACATACCCTAACCAACAGAAACGACAATTTTTTTTTAGCTCGGATTACTGCAAGACGCTACGAGATCTACAATTAGTTATTCTGGGATCTACAATTCTGTTCACACCAAACACTGAACACAGCTAACCAGAAGCTGATTTCAGTAACGTACAAATTTTGTTTTATAGGAACCCACTGCTTACACCTTTACGTATACTGTTGAAATAATCAACAGCAAAGAAGATAAAATATCCTAAGTTTCAACCCAAAAATAAAAAGAATAGTTGAAATGATGAAATAACAACTTTTGTTCAATTAATTTCAAGACCACAAACATTTTAACAAGGTCAGTTAATCAACTGTTAATGAAATGTATAGGCCATGTTAGTACAAAAGCATTCGCAATCGTCGGGAAAACAGTAACAGACATCAACGGTCATCAACGTTTTTGAACAATTACCAATGCTGAGAGTAAATGAAAACATCATAAAAAATTGGAGGAACTTAAAAGAAGAGGTTTGGTTAGTTTCCTTAACCAGTGCGATTCCCTAACATTAATAGGAAAACGTGTATTTGAACTATATTTAAGCCCTTGTCACCCAAACTGCAACCCTTTGATGGTAAGAAATCAGCAAAGAAAAACAGAAAAAAAAAAACAAAAAAAACACGAGTAAGTGTGACTTCTGTCAAAAGAGAAAATAGAAATGTAGCTAAAACATTGTATAATTGTATGCGTTGACAAATACCCCGAGGAAAAGATGTCATTTAGCATTTGTATTTTACAAAAGGTTAAGGAGCACAAAAACCTTGAGAGAGAGAGAGAGAGAGAGACAGAGAGAGAGAGAATGGTGTACGTTTTTTTAATTGGATAAAAACTCTGAAAGTAATGTGAAAACGTCGATACATCACAAACAAACAAACAAAACGTATTTCAAATACCCTGAATTGTCAGATACGTAGATTTTTAGTTTGAATTAGCCTGCAGGTCGAAAGTAACGACTGATCTCACTAAACACCGCAATGAGGCCTCGTGCGAATACCTCGACATCAACCTCGTGCAAAAAAGTTAGCGGGAGAGAATTTAATTAGGGGAAAACAAAACCAAAACGATGAAAGAGCAGGCTAACCTAACAAAGTACAGAAAAACATATCACATATATCTTTGGCTGAAGACACAAGGTTTTTTTAAGCAAACACAAACACGTGAACAATGCAACCCCGAGCGAACGCGCTGAACAACAACAATGTCGCAGCGTGCGTGGGCAAGCAGTCAGCACCATCCACGTAACAGGTGAACACACTGGCGCAACACACAGGCGCACAAACAGGCGCAACAACAATCACCTTGCAACACATTGTAAAAGGGCAGTAAAACGAACATACATCCCCATGACAAACCTTTAAAAGTAAAAATCCGTGTAATTAGACAGAAAATATGCCAACGAGGACACGTCATTGAGAAAGCATGCCCAAGAAGCAACGTGGACGTGAGTGCCTGCCCCAGAATCACGCTGCTCGCATACGCGAACGTCATCAGTTCGTGAATTGTAGAGAGCCGTAAAAAGAAAGCATAGTCCACAAACAGATTTTATTAAGTAGAAATTATAAAATTCAAGCTGTAAAACAAACCGACAAGCGCGCTACTTTGAGAAATTAACGACTTGTGACAAGTGATGTTAAATCATCGCATGTGACCATAGCCTTAAATTGAATACAGACTTTTTGCACACTAAAGAGTACGCAGCATATCACTCTCTTATCCTAATACCCTAAGTGAACAGAAAAGTTGTATATTGCATGAGAGATAGTGCGAAAACAATTTTTTAGAATACAATTTTAAACAACCTTTTGCCAACCTTGTATTGGTTATGTAGGAGGAGGGAGAAAGAGAGAGAGAGGGATGGGTGATTGAATATTGCGAGGTTGGGGAATCAAACAAAACGTTTATTAACCTCTGTGAGCCAAGTTTGGGCACATTTGTATAAAAAGAGAGCGTTAAGTATGCCTCAGCAACATTGAGAAACGTGAAATCTGTATTTTATATTTAACATTTCAACCAGGTTCAACCCTGAGATGAAAAAACAACCCTTCATGCGAGCAAAGGCTATCAGTGAGAGAGGCAGAAATGAAAAAAAAACAAATTTCAAACAGCCCAGCTTTAAAATAAGCTAAAACGTTAATGAATATGTCCCTTTCATGAGTTTGTGTGACCTAGTTGTATTTATAAGCAATTATATGAGAGTTTAGACAGCATTAGTCCCTACTCAGCTGCACACCTGTCAATTGAAACAATGTAGTCCTTAGTTGAAAATTAAAAAAACAAAACAATACATCTTGAAACAACAGTCGCTTTATTTAGAAAAACTGTAAAAAGAGCTTGGAAAAAATTTGGAAACAATTAGTAATTAGGTAATCCGTTGAGGGGCCAGTATCCAAACCCCTAGCCAGAATCAAGGGTATTTAAGCGAATCAACAGCTGTTCACTTGTAAGACAGAATCACCTAAGTGGATTTTGCTGAGAGCATCAGGACCCCTCTAATCTTCCACCCTGGTGCTAAGCACCAGCACCAGGGGTATATCAAAAGATTATAAAATTAATTTTATTCCATCCTTAGGCCACACCCAAATAAAAGGCCAACACCCAAATAAAAAGTCAATGCCCAAATTAAAAGACCAACGCCCAAATTAAAAGACCAATGCCCAAATTAAAAGGCCAGCGCCCAAATTAAAAGGCCAACGCCCAAATTAAAAGACCAACACCCAAATAAAAGGCCAGCGCCCAAATAAAAGCCAACGCCCAAAAACTGGAAGGGGGGTAGTGGGTCCTGTGAGTCGCCTTCTGCACGCAGATAAGCTGTACGTCTGTGACGTCAGGAAGGGGGGACGGGTGGCCACGTGACACGAAGTCGAGAGGTGGAGGGGGTTCGTGGTCACATGTACTGCATTCTGCACGCGGATTGGTTGAACGTCTGTGACATCAGGCAGGGGAAGGGGGGAGGTAGGCGGGCACGTGATGCGAATCCTGCAGGCTGATTGGTGGAAATCGAGGCACCGAGCTCATTATATATGCACCCCGAATGAGTAGTCATCTGCTATTATACCCCAAGAATAATTGTATATACACCCATCTTCTCCGCTCTAAGTGTGACGCAGGCAAAAAAGGTATCACGTGAACTGTAATTACCCCAACCGGATAAAACGCCCAATATCACGCCTTTATTGAGTTTACTCACGATGTTAACTCAGTGAGAAAAAACTGAAGGAAAAAATGGAACTATAAATGAACTCTGCCAAACAATCTGTATAATCTTTGTTTAACTGCTTATAGAATGTCTTCTCATTGTTTGCGAATAACTTGTTCTTCTGTTTGCGCTGAGTGCTTGTTTTGTATCTCTTCAGGTTCTGTGTTTTTGCAGCTAACTTTCGTTTTAATGTGTCCATATAGTCTGTAATGTGTTGATTGTGCTGCTCATGTATGGTGTGTGTTTTACTCTTCATAAATAATTGTCTGAGGCGTTGTTCTGCTTTGATGAAGTGTTGTTTTTAGTGTACTGTGTAAGTCTACCTAACTGCTTGCGGATTTCATCAATCTCAGACTCAATCCGCTTTTGCCATTTAGGTTTCTGTTAGGTGCATAATTTTATGTGTTTTTATGGATTGGTTTCCTACCCTGTGGGGTTATAACTGTAAGAGCCCCATCGTAAATAAATAGGTGTATGTATTCTAAAGATAGATTTTCTTCAATGTACTGTTTTAAGATATATGTATTCATGTAAGATAAAATTTCCCCTCTTTTGCTGTTTATGTTTATTTTAGGTATACCTGGTCTTCGTGTGGGATCTGTTCCCGTGTAAACTGTAAGGTATCTTTGTAGGGTGACATTTAATGTTCCAATAAGTTTGGTATTCATGTTGTGTTGTGGATGAATATCATAGTGAAGTTCTTTATTGAGTGCGTGTTCTACAAGTTCATTACTGATGCAAATGTTAGTGTTTGATTCTGTATTTGAGTGTTCATTTGTGTAGATGGTTCGTGTTCTTGTAGCTGTTGTGCAACTTCTTACTTTATTTTCTGTAGCATGGGTAAGGGTAGTTAATTGTTCATAAAAATTGTACGACGCTGATCTGCAATGCGTTGTTCAGTGACTGTGATGTGAGGATATGTCTCTTTGAAAATGTTATATAAGCTTTGTCTGTAAGCTGTAGTGTCACTTTTTAATTTAGTGACTGCGTAATAGGCTCGCATGATAAAACACTTTATGTCGTTGGTCTATTTCATGGGTTGGCATGGCTTGGCAAGGGCAAAGAAGCTCTTGAAACACTAGGGACAGGTTGTGACATTGCAGTAGCCGAACAAGGGTTGGTGCTGCTTTCTCCACCAGTGGCCCTGTGTGATTTTGGCATAGTTTTCGAACGTGAGCCTCTGCTTAACTCACGAGCGCGAACCTTGTTAACCCAGGTGACGCTCGAGCTGGTATCAGATAACGCACTTGCATTAATCATAGTGATCACTAATAAATGGCTGGTCATGTTAGCTATCTCCATCATCAGCAGGCCCTTGGTTGATGTAATCAGCTCATCAGCCCTACTGGGTCACCTGGACCCTCAAGATTAATCTAAGGGTAGAGTAAATCAGACCTGTTAACCAGGGCTATCTCTCTAAGATGTTGCCCCTTTCGCACGATGTGTTCAATTATAAGTTAAGCTGAATAAATTTAGATCGAAAATTTTAGTGCTAGGGACTTGAGTGTTATTTTTCAGGATAATTTGTCGTTTTCTAAACATGTGGAATATCTTATTTCCCAAGCATATATGAGAATTGGAATTATCAAAAGACTCTCCAATTTTTTTACTGATATAAAGACTTTTTTAACTTTTTAAAAATTATCGTAATTCCAAAAATATTGTATTGTGTTTTGATATGGTTTTCTGGTGAACCACAGAATTTTCATTCTTTACAGTAAAAAATTTCTCAATTTTATAAACTTTTATTTCAAAAATTTGGACCATGCAATCATCTTAATTATAATCTTTACAAAACATCTAACCTTTCATTAATTATTAATACTTATTTTTTTATTATTTTAATTGGAATTTTTAATGGACAAATCTGTGCTCCACGAACCCTAGAACTTTTGTGGGTTTGCGTTCCCAGAAGCAGTAGGAAGAGCTCTGAAAGGCATTTTTATCGATTCCTGTGATTCACTTTTTAATCATTAGTTGTTTGATTAATTTTAACCTTGTAGGAGAAGGTTTTGCTCTTTGGGTTTTTATTAAATAATTTAAATTATTATTATCATTATTATTAGTTCTTTTTTTTCTTAATTTTTGGATCTGCTAGTTTTAATTTCTCATTTTTTAATATGTGTTCGTCTTTATTATTTAATTATTATTTGTAATTCCTCATTATATGTTTTTCATTAACCCTGTTTTGCCTGTTGGGGGACAACGTGGGGCTTTCCCCTCCAGATTATCTGGTGGGGTACTCTCTTTCGTTGTTACAATTATTATTAATTAATTCGCATGCCTGCTTGCTCTCTCTACGAGTATGGCAAAGTTGAAGAAAAGAAAGACAAAACAAGGAACAGCCGGCATCTGTAATCTTTGTGATGAGAATATTTATGGAAAGCAGCCTAAGATTAAATGTTCA
>JAHWFO010037008.1:0-13421 GCA_023313115.1 Rhysida immarginata
GAGGAATCGTCGTAACACGTGTGAAAGGTATTTCATTGACTTGGCCGTTGATTTGAGCAATTGCTCATATTCTGCAACACAGCGTCGAAGTTCATTATGGCGTTTATTTTCACAAAAGAAGAATATGCGATTATTCATTTTTACTATGGGCTTACTGCTGGTAACGCTGCAGAAGCCAGCAGGTTGTACGCGGATGCATTTTCTCATAGGCGCCATCCACATCGAGAGGGTACACCAAGTTCTCAGGGAGACAGGATCGTTCAGACTTCGATGTCTCACACACGATCGAAACCAGATATAATGTTCCATTTGAACCATACAATGTTCCTAAACAATTATGCTGGATAAGTTTGAGTCCCCCTGTAGAAATAAAATTGTAGTTTTCCAAAAAAATAAATAAATAAATAAAAATATATTTGTGTAGCTTTAGTCTTAATTTAAAATAGAATTTAATTCCTATGCATTTGAACATAACGAATTTATTTTTGATAATAACAACAAAATGTTCTTGTTGAGTAATGAAGTAGTAAATCTGTGACAAAAAGAATGGTTGAATTACACAGGCCAACAAAACAAAAATCTTTTAAAATTCATTTGTAACGTTAAGACCTGATTCTCGTACGCTTTCTTTTGTGCTGAATCCGAATCTCGGATTTTTTTCCCCTCACCCACAGTTTTGTTTATCAATGAAACACTTTTAAATTATTCAGAGTTTGGGGCCTGATAAATTTCCTTGTGCCCCAAAAATATGGATACTTTAACATTGCAGCCGCTTCTCTTCACGCCAATTACTTTTTACATGTCAGTCCCTATGTGCGTAACTCGGAAACCTGACGTGAAGGAAAAAATTTAAAAGCAGATGATTTAGCGCACACACACAAAAAAAAACCCCCACAAGAATAAGGCAAATTCATTCAAGATGATTTTTCATCGTTGGCCTGAGTTATTGCAATGAAACATATGTGACGAATTGGATCCGTTCAGCTGACTGCATGAGAAAGTGATTTATGACAAAATTAGAGAATCGAGTTTGGAATTTGACCACGCAAATCAGAACTTGTAAGTTTCCCGCTTCTCTGCTTGCATGCGACCGAAGATTATAACGAACGAATGAATCGTATTGTTTATAATTTCGCTGGCTTTGTTTCGTCTATGTTCAGACTATCCCATTCTTTCCGAGGGGGGGGGGGGGAATTGTTACGCTCCTCAGCTCTCATTCAACTGAAGAAATCCTTAAGGAGAAATTCTTATCGGCGAGCGACTTATCGACCGAAAACTGTCGAAATTTCTCGGCAATTTCCGTGTTAGAAGTTCGCGTTTTGTTTTGTTTCTTCAGTTAAAATAACATCACGTCACTGGGTCTACCCTATTCGATGGGAAAACTGAGGAGGAAAGTTTTAGCGTTTTATAAAACAAACAAACTCGAAACAAAAACGTTATCAGATCATTTCGTCACATCATTCACTTTGTTCCAGAATCACTTCCCGTCACATCATTCACTTTGTCCTAGAATCATTTTGTCTCGCAGTCAACTCGACCTGTTCTGTATGTCCCATTGAAGTCGTCCAATGAGCCTGCAATGAGGATTGTGAGTAATCAACTCATCGGATTTTGGTGAACTTTTTTTTTGTTTTGTTTGGAATTTGCTGTTGAACAAATGTGCAATTAGAATTTTTTTGTGTATCTCTTACGGTTTTCGAGATAGAATTTGGATGTGCCTTAATTTGCATATTTGAGATGATGAAAGGTGCTCCATCAGATAGAGCACCCTCCAGTTCTTAATCATTCCTTGTATTGGAATTTGCGTAACTACATTGGTATCCAAGATAGGAAGGGGGTAACAGACTTTTAACTCGCCCGGCATAAATTTTAAAAAGAATGATTACCCTGCCTTGTAAACATCTATGACAAATGTTGAAGGACTGATGACGATGCGGATACTTTTGAGGGGACTATCCAACGAATTATTGAAGAATGTATTATTCGTCTCAATGAAAGGAGTCTCTGCCTATAGTGACTCTATTAACTTTTATTCGCTGAAATAAATGCTACAACATTTCTTTATTTTTTTTAACAAAATTATATCATAAAAGACTTAACCCATTTTCATAAGTTTAAGGCTCCCTCTAACAGTGTATTAGTTTCCTTCGGTTCTACATTTTGCCGTTTCAGAGTAGTTAGCTGCACAAAATTATCTACATAGGGACACATGTAAAGAATTTTTTTTAATTTCAATGTACTGTATTTTCTCGAATCATGAGTTTTTAAGTCAATTTCAGAGGGAAAAAACCACCATCAATTGGAATTCAAGTTTGGTGTATCCTGGCGTTGTCTTCCTGGAACACTCCAGTTCGATCAGAAAAAAGAAACTCGTCCAAAAATGGAATGACCTGGTCATCCAGCAGATTCAGGCACTCGGCTGCATAACATTGCAGAATACAGACCAGAGCAACAGAAGCAAACCCAGATCATCGCAGAGTCTCCACAGGCTTGGATAGTGCAGTTCTTTTCTTACCCTGATGCGCTCATCATCTATGAGGGTAGGTCGAAAAGTAATGCCTCCATGGTTGTAAATTTTTTATTTTTTAACCGATTTTCAAAATTTTTTTTGTATCTGATACTTATATTTGTCCTCTGTGTAATGCACTATTCACTTTTCGACATAGTCCCCATTCCTTTCCACGCATTGCGCCAACGCATAACTAGTCGGATGAATCCGTCGGAGAAAAATTCCGGGGTTTTTGTCGACACCAGGATTGAATGGCAGCTTTGGACCCTCTTCTATAGCTCGATAACGCTCGCCCGCATCCGATCCAGAAGCGTTGCAGCGTGTACAGTTCAAAGATGGAAGACTTTTCACCTTGTGACTTTCACCACCACTTCCCAAAGAAGAAAGAGCACCTTAAGGGACATGAGTTGCGTTCTCATGATGAGGTGAAAGATGCCATTCAATTCTCATGTCGACAACAACCCCGGAATTCTGCTCCGAAGGGTTCATCCGATTATTCATGCGTTGGCGCAATGCGTGGAAAGGGATCAGGACTCTGTCTAATGGAAAATAGTGCATTATATTGAGGACAAATGTAAGTATCAGATATAAAAAAGAATTTTGAAAATCGATCACCAAATAAAAAAGTTACAGCTTTTCGACCAACCCTTGTATGTAGGATATCCAACTTGATGACTTTTTTCATCTGCTCCATTTTCCAATTTTTGTCCTCCCGGGCGAACAGTAATCATCTTTTCCTATTGTTTTTACTAAAAATCGGATATCTTGTGGCAGAGCAGTTGCTTAGTTACAGTCCTTAAAGTTTCGTCGCATTGTGCGGATGGATAAGCTTTTGATTTCCTTGTTAAACTTTTCTGTCAGGTCTAATGTACAATTTCTTCGGTTTTTCCTTCATCATGCGTCTTAATGATCTCCAGTCACGATTAGTCAGAATTTTTTTCCGATCACAGTTACTACTCGGGGTTGATGATTCAGATCTTTCCTTCCGAGGCTTTACTAATTGTTGAACACTTTTTACTCAATCCCAGTAATTGCCGCAATCTCTTTGCTTGTTTTCTCTGCTTGGAATAAGCCGATAATTTGCTCCTTCTGAAACTCGGTGACATCTTTTCCGCGACCATGTGCTGCGTCCACATACATCTTTCTTCAAAACAAATAAAGCGATAAACTAATGCAGGACAATATAAAGGAAGTATTTCGCACAAGACTTCAGTAGTATGCCTGTGACTGACTCCTTAGTATTTGCATATTGAATATTCGACGGCGACTTTATTTTGGCTAGGCAGTCATCACCATCATTTACAACCATTATTTATCCACTGCAGGATGAGGTTCCTCCAAATCTATGAAGCACTGAAAAAGCATAGTTAATTTGAAGTGAATTGGCCAATAAACCTGTACTCTGGCAAATGAAAATTGCAAGCTCATCATAAGAGTGAGAAAACATCCGCGCCAGAAAAGACCCTAACCTAACCTGATCATCACGAAAGCCAAAAGACCTGAGCCTTAACGCTCTCGGCCATCAAGTTTGACATCAGTGTTGCCAATTTAGCAGGGGTATGTCCAGTTTAAAAAGCATTTTCATTGTTTTGTGCATTGTTTAATTTTTATTAATAATGTCCCATAAAGGACAAGCGCATGAAATAAAATGATAAATTAGCAATACTGGTTTGTAATCTGTTTTTAATCTGTTTGTAATCAACGATGGTTTAACCCATAATCCTTTGCGAAGTCACCCTACAATACTGTTACAATACTGCTACAATACTGTTACTAGGAGTGAATCTATATATATAAAATTTCTCTGTATATCTGCCTGTCTGTCTGTTCGCTATGCATTCCAAAATGGTTGGTCTATCTTGATGAAATTTTGCATGGTAATTTAGGTTGACCCTGGGAAGGTTTTAGGCAGGCCAAATTGATCCAAGGTCAAGGTCATGGTGGAGTTATAACGCTTTTTTATCCCCCCCGCCCCCACATTCTGTCTCTATTTTTTAAGGGAATTTTTATTTCTTTGACCACGTAAAGGGGTAATTCAAGAAGAAGATAGATTGAAGATATATACATAGAAAAAGAAATAAGATAGAAAAAGATAGATGAACTGGAGGCTTTTGTTGCAGAAAATGAACGAAAGCTACTCGATGACCAAAGAACTGCTTACAACAGGATAATTGATGCTGTCAGAAGACAGACTGAAAAACTTTTTTTTCTTGATGTGCCTGGAGGCACAGGAAAAACCTTCCTGATCAACTTTTTCTCGCAAAGACCAGGCAGCACTGCATATCTTGCTGTAGCATCTTCTGGCATTGCAGCAGCAGTTCATACTGGAGGCAGGACTGCACATTCAGCTTTAAGATTCCTTTGAACTTAGCCAAAACAGATTCTTCAATAATTAACATTTCAAGGAATTCAGGCAAGGCCATGGTTTTCCAATAAACACGGCTCATTATTTGGGATGTGTGCACCATGTCATATCGCAAGGCGCTGGAAGTTTTTGACAAGACTTTGAATGACATCAGAGGCAGTGACAGTCTCATGGGAGGAGTGACTGCGGTACTTGCAGGAGACTTTCAACAAACGGGAATCGTCATCCCAAAAGGCACAAAGGCTGATGAACTGAATGCTTCTTTGAAGAGCTCCATTCTCTGGCAACATGTTCAGATACTGGAACTGAAGACCACCAGGAGAGCCCGTCTGTTTGAAGATTTAACAGCTGTGCACTTTTCACAGCAACTGCTTGCCACTGGCAGCAGAGGATTGCCTTATTTTTTTACCAACAGCTCAACATGCATCAACTGCCATGTGAAGAGATAGTTGGCACAATAGATGAGCTCAAAGCCAAAGTCTTTTCTAGCACGAACAACAACTACTCCTTCCACCTGTTTGTGTGAGCGTGCGATTTTGGCTCCACAAAATGATGAAGATGAAAAAATCAAACTGGATCTGTTAGAAAAAATCAATCTAGATCTGCTAAAAATATTACCTGAACCAGCAAGTTCTTTTCGATCTATTGACACTGTTGTCAATCAGGATGAAACTGTAGAGTTTTCATCTGAGTTTCTAAACTTTGTCCAGCCACCTGGAATGCCACTGCACAACCTAATCCTCCAAGTAGGAGCTCAGTCATACTGCTGAGAAACTTGGACCTTCTACGATTGTGCAATGAAACAAGGTTAGTCATGAAAAGCATGAAGCCTCATGTTATCGAGGTCATGACTATGGTCGTCATAGCGAAATACAAAACTGAAATTGTGTTCATTCCAAGAATCCCGCTGATCCCATCAGACACAGATTTGCCATTTCAGTTCAAGAGACTGCAATCTCCTCTTAAGCTCAGTTTCGCTATGTCAATCAACAAGTCTCAGGACAATCTCTTAAGGTTGTTGGACTTGATATAAAGTCTTCTTGACTTTCTTATGGCCAGCTATATGTTGGTTGTTCACGTGTTGACATTCCACATAATCCTTAGATCTACTTTAACCAAAACGGTTTCACTAAGAACATTATTTATTTGGAAGCTTTGCATTAACTAATTCCTTGTTTTGTATGGGTTTGTGTTTAACTTAAGTTTTTTGCTTTGTTCAACAGAATAAATACTTTTAATTAAAAACTGTTCTTGACACGTTTTTTTAATTAGTTTTCACTGTTTAGTTTTTAGTTATAGCTTTTTTTTTATTATAACACAAGCAATGCCGGGTATTAAGGGTAGTTTTATATATAAAAATTATCTCGGTAGGACTTAGCAATGTCTAGATTTTGAAGTTCGAAATTTAAATTTTTTCTTGAAAAACCGGGACTTCTGGTCGAACCCCATTAAGGCGAATCATACTATAAGATAAGGTGAGAAACTTGGATGATATACGACGATAACGCAAATAAAACCACTCGAAGTCAATTTTCACACAGAAGATTTTACTGGATAGAGCGATTCAGTTTCTGTTATCGCTATAAGAAGTGTACTTTCTATGTCGCCCACACAATAAGATTTATTATAACAAAAATAAGGAGCGCAACACTATCCGGGATTCAGTAGATTGTACTTTTGGGGTTTCAACCTAATTAAATAATTAAACAAAATTGGAACGTAGGTAATAATTAAAACTGGATTTAATTCTCCAAACATAAGCTAAAGATATTAATGAAAAAAAGGAAAAATTCCGCGACCTGGATTCGAACAAGGGACTACGGTTATCACGGCTACATGTTAATAATTCATTAACCTTTTTGTACCTGACTGAATACGTGAAGTGACGAAATGAATGTGACGAACAGAATGTGTCAATTCGACAGAGTGGCGAAACGATTCTGGGACGAAATGAACGTGACCATTTCAATGTAATTTGCTGAATCTGTCCAGTCTACTGAGTCAAATCGATTCTGGGGCGTACGGATATAACGACTTGGCTAAACGAACGGAAGAAGTCAAGTTGACTTGAGTGTCAAAATGATACTGAGCGAAATGAATGTGACGATTTGAAGCATTGAAAAAGTTTCAGACCAGATGATGTGTGTGACGAACTGATTTTTAAATTATTTATTTATTTATTTATTTATATGCATTCCATCTGGAATAAAGTATAATTAAGAAAGTAAACAGGAAAAATAATAAAAAATATTGAAAATTGTTGGGAATACATCAGTTACTGCATAAAATGTTTGTTAAAGTTCAGGACAGTATTTTATTATTTTTCAGAGTAGGTTAGTCATGGTCCATTTGTCCGTTGATATAATGTTCCGTGATCTTCGAAAATAGGGTAGTTCGGTTGGTAGTGGTAAATCTACTCAAGAATTCGAGCGAATAAATAGCGCTATTTATTATGAGCTTTAGCAAAAGACTACTTATAAAAATGCACGCTTGGACTGTACGTTTATCCGGTCGCCGTTTGCACGATTACTTGAAAACGGATTAACTGTTTCAAATAAAGTTTTTGAAATATGACCATCAAAGTCTTAGCTCGGCTGTATCAACTTTTCAGGCTTTTTCGTGGACCCCTTTTTCGAATTCACGCGTTAAAACAGTGACCGTAAAGAAAACCAAAATAATGGCATGTCATAGAACAATTGATTCGTCAGGAATGAATAAACTGCTACTTTCATGATCATCTTTTAAGCATTGTGACATGGGCACGCACACGTGAAACCGTTTTGTCGAGGCTCAGGAACCAAATCATTCAATATTTGAGCAATAAAATAGACGCAAATTTGGAAAGAATTAAATGAATTTCCGTTATAATTTCCGTTACTAATAAATTAGCTAGACCTTAAATTCTCGAATTTATTATTACTTCTATGTCACAGGTAAATCTCCTTGGAATATTTACTAGATTTTATTCTCATTTCATTTTGGATTTTTTTTTACTATTTATTACAAGAAACGGCAGAATAATGCTATTATATTTTAATTGTTACTATTGCTTCAGAAAAGTATATACATTTCAATTATCCAATTATATACAATTATTATAGATATAAAAAGCAAGAAAATAAAAACATTTTTTATTAATAGGCTTTCAATGACTAAATTCGGAAAGAAGAAGCTAATGAAATTAGGAAACATCGTCAATATCCTGGGTTGTCAAATTTTTTATCATAATTATTAATACAAATCTGCATTAAAACTTATTTAACTATTATCAGCATAGAGACTGTAATAAAATTTAATTATTAGAAAAGATGTATTAATTTTCATGAACTCTGTTGATTTTTAAACCCTATTCAAAGTTAACACACGAATCTCATTTTTAAAATCATCGCGAAAGGTTTCGGTTTCGACGAGATGCTGACAAACGCCATTAGATGGCAGCACGTTAAAATCCCCCTAGTTTGTGCGTGATGATGGGACCAGCTTTAACGTGGAAGAGACTCACTCTCCCTTATCAGCTCTTGATATTATAAAACATATCAATTTTTATAGGTTTTATATTTTTTAGAAATTTATATGCATAAGTCATACATTTTTAAAGTTTAATGAAAGCTTTCATGATATAAAAATGTTTGAAAAAATCACATCGGTTAAAAATTGCAAGTAGATGGATATAGTTAGCAATTAAGACGAATATAGTTTAGCAATTTTTTCTTGTCTTTACTTAGTGGTTGGAAAGAAGAGTTCTTCTGTCTCATTCTCAACGTGATATAGTAATGCAACAATTTAGCTATAACTTCGTCCTTGTGTTCAGTGCATGGGAATGATAATGTAGCATTATCCAAAATGTAACTGATGGTTTCTTCAAACACTTCTGGCTTATGAAAATTTTCTGATAAAATATATTCTGCTTTTTGAAGTATTTTAAATAAATTATAATTAGGATGAACCAAACGCCCACGTGTTTTTAAATTTGTTAAAGCAGCTTCTTTATAATTAGAATATTGCGCTGGTAAAGCAAGGCCTGTTTTACGTTCTTTGGTAAGGCTTCAATACAAGTACGGCGTTTGGTAAACTTTGTCATTTTTTTGCTAACAAAACTCGTTACATAGTAAATAATGCAGTCAACCACTTCAACCATACAATAGTCATGCTCAATTATATCTTCCACTTCCCAATTACTTGTTTCAATGAGGGAGTCTAATGAACTTTTTAATTTATTAATTACTGTTTCATTTCTTTCCTTCTCGTTATTAGAGAATGCGAATTTACGGATATTTATAAGATAAAAGGACGAGACACACAAACCCTGGAATACAATAAATAATAGTTATTAAATAAAAATAAAAAATAAATAATAATTGACAAAATAATTTTTACAGTAAATAATAAATAAAATCAAAATAAAACTAGAAATAAAAAATAAAATAAAAAGCTGACGTTTCGGATAGAGACTATCCTTTATCAAAGTAAAAAGGATAATTCTCTAAAGGCAATTAGAATATTAGAGGATTATTTTATTTCTAGTTTTATTTTGATTTTATTTATTATTTGTTAATTATTTATTTATTTTTTATTTTTATTTAATAACTAGAATGCTAATTTAAAATCTTCAACTGTTATACATGGCTTGTCCTCATTCTGTGTAACTTCACAATTCCAAAATTTGGGTGGCCGCAATCAACGCCCCCCTGTTTCTAGGGGGCGTTGCCGCAATAGGGGAAATATCTTCGCACTGAATGATGGGTACAGCTGCCATTTTTTGAGGGCAAGAGGAAGGCAATCCTATACTGCTACTCATCGAAGTGCGCCGTTTTTGCCCGACTTGTTATTGTATAACGAAGTGCGCCGTTTTTGCCCGACTTGTTATTGTATAACGATGGTAACGAGTTGTTGCGTGTGTGGATGTATTGTATAACAATGGGATAAGTTCAGAGCCATGGCAGCCATGGGTCTCGATGCCCTCAAAAGATGGCGGATATTCAATGTTTATGTTTTGATATTTCTCCCTATATGCTATATCATGATAGCATTTTATAAAGCTGCGAGAATGTTGGCATTGATGGGTGATCATTTTGACACCCGGCCTGCGTTATTTTTCCAAATAGTTTCTAAAATGAAATAATACTTGTTAAAGGATGCAAATTACAGCGAAGATTCTTAAAAGAGATTAATTAAGGCGAAGTTTTAATTTCATTTAAAATACTATAAACTCACTTCTAATACATATTCATTCAATTTGTCCGTTAAAACATTTTTGAAACATATTTGTTACGTCCATCCAGCAATATTGCACCACGACTTTCTCACACGGGGTAAGCCATAAACTGTTAATTTCACAAGACAGTCTACTAAAAAAACTATTCCAATAACCCATGAACAAGAAACTATCAGTGATTCCAACAATAATTGATTCAAACAAAATAGTTATAAATTGATTAGGGAATTTTAAATCACTTTATTTTTGTATCTTAAAGACTTAGTAAAAATATAATATTAAACAAAGTTATGTATATGGTGATAGATTTTAAATAGTACATATTATATTGGATTTTTAAATTTTATATTTTATACTATCTTTTGAATTTTGAATAATGTATTAGACTTGATTTTTTTTTTTGATGAAATTATTAATTTGTATTTATTTTATTTTTATAATTTGTCCGTTTATATTTTAAAATATAGCGATTTTTGAGTGAGATTATTTATTTTATTTTTAAATTTATATTCTATATTTATTATAAATATAGCGAATTAAATGTGATTTAGATTTTAAACCAATATCAAAAAATTTTAAAAAATGGTAAATTATTTTTGTAAATTTTGTAAGTAAAATAAAAATAAATAAAATATCTTAAAGAACTTTTTAGTCCTGATGTTATCAAATTGTTGTTCTATAAGTCAGTAATTCCAAAAGAAAAAGTTATTATTATAAATTGTTTTTCACCCAAATTTCCTTTTTACATTATAATTTAATTTCCTTATTTAAAAAGTTTACACAAAAGTTGAGAAGCAAATGTATGTTTTAAATTTCGGTTACTTTAAGTCACATTTGTAGCATGTACAGGTAAAAAACAACAACAACAAAACAGGAATCTAATATGCACTATTCTCAATACATATTATTATACATTTAATTTTAACACAATGGAAAGAATACTATGCTATTTTCTACATAACACCAATTAATGGCTAAGGTCAAAAACTCTCACCGGTGAGAAGAGTTAACGTTTGGTCGGTCAGAAATCCCGGTGAGAAAACTGTGACGTCATTTTAACGCGGTCAGAAACGCCAGTTAGTGCTGCTATGCCTAACCGGTTAGTCTCACCGTCCTCACCGAGAAAAAGACGGTTAGCCCAGTGAGAAATTACGTCATCATTCTCTCACCGGTGAGGGTTTTTGACCACAGCCATTAAATGAAAGACATATGAGGAATTTAATCCATATTTCTTTCAATGAGAAAATTCCATATTTGTCATCACAAAAATTTATAAAAATTATTTTCTACGTAAAATGGTGAAAATTTTTTTTTAAAATATTCTTTATTTTTTCCATGAAACATTATTAACAAATTAATAACTATCTTATTGTTATTGAGTAATATATGGTTTCTGTTATAGAAATACAAAAGTAACATTGTAAAATATTCATTACATTTTTTTTTTTATCAATTACATAAGAAAGATCCAAAATTTCACAATGGCTGTGTCTTTGGAAATACTGAAGATAGATTGATGGAATTTTTTTATTTTGTCTTCTTTTTTATAATACTATTTTGTACTAGAAAAATGAGAGGATTTAAATGAATAACAAAAATTTTGTCTTTAGTCCCTCCGTAAGTGCGATATAAGTAAAATACCAGCTTCACTTAATTACGTTCCTCGAGGCTTGATTTGTAGTTTAACTATGTTTATATATTGCCTTTATCCAAGTTTATTAGCATAGATTTGAGCCCATTATCGTTAGGAGGGGCTCTTTATACATATTGTACACTGAACAGACTGTTATAAACAAAATAATGCAACCATAACTTTGTTTTCTATATTTACAATTGATAATTTAGAAACCAACTAGAGTAATACCCGGCTTCGCGCACGTTAGTTGAATAGGGTAAATTTTTCAATGACTAAATTTGACTTTCTTTTTGCCAGCTTTGACTAGTTGTATAGGGTTTAATTCACTCATGACTTCAAGGTTATTCCCATGATAAAATCCGTTGCTTAATAAAATGTAATGTTTTTTTTTTTAATTTTAATACTGTTAATTGTAAGAGTGGATTGATGATTGTTATTGTTGGATTGTCATATTGTTGTAGGTAGTATTATTGTTGAATTTATAAATTTAAATATATATTTTTGCATAAAAAGGGGGGGGGGGAATTCACTCATAAAACCCTTGCAATCTGCGGAAATCCATGGCAGGGAGTGAAAAACCTTTCCCGAACTATGTTAAAGTATCATGAAATGTTTGACACCCATTGGTTTCGCAGACATACCACACAAACATATACACACTCACCCACCCACTCACTCACTCACTCACCTGCACACGCATTGATTTTTGTTAATGTAGATAAAATATGATTCCCACAAAGACATTTTTTAAAAAATATAGACTTTCGCGAGTCCTTTCACTTACGTTTGAGGTAATTTATTTTTCAACTTTATAATTATGAGACACTTTATTAAGAAACAAAAAGAGAAAAAGAAAGAAAGAAAATGGAATGGAAATAAAACTGTACTTAAAATGCCTTGAAAAACTTGTAAACAGATATATCAGCAAGAAAAGGGACAATAAGAGACATGAAAGAAAAAATTATAAATGATATAAATCACTGTTTCTCAAAGTGGGCGATATCGCCCCCTAAGGGGCGGCAGGGTCATTAGAGGGGGCGTTAAGTAGCAATTGGGCAGTAGGGGGGCGTTAAGTAACAAGTGGGCAGTGGAGGGTGGGGGCGGAGATCGCGAGACATGCGAATGATGTGCAGCTATGATTCAGTTGTGGGAGCTTACATAATACGAGGGTATTTCTTTTCAACCTCCAATGGGGCATAAAATAAAGCGCAAGTGTGAATAGCAAAATTACTTTTCAGCAGAGCCATTGTAGAAATTGAGACATTTGTCGTACCGGTGGACGAGTTTTCCAATACCCTCTTCATACACATTTGCCGCCAGCATGTTGAGATACGTCTCCATGACATCTTGAAGCTCTTCAGAAGTGCTGTCCTCCCAGACCTTTCTTCAGCTCTCAAAAAAAGATGAGTTACTCGGCACCAGGTCTGGGCTGTATGCCAGGTGATCAAACACTTCCCATTGATATTGCTCAAGAAGCTGTTGGGTTACCACTGCAGTATGCGGTCGTGCGTTGTCAAAATCAAAAAACAACTCCCTTCTTTCAAGACACCCTGGAGACCTATTTCAACATGCTGGCAGCAAGCTTCTATGAAGAGGGTATTGGTAAACTCGCCACTGGTTTGAAAACTGTCAACCTTTACGGTGACTACGTCAAAAAATAACTTTGATTGTACTTGAACACTGATAATAAAATCAT
>JAHWFO010037019.1:0-16993 GCA_023313115.1 Rhysida immarginata
TTGTTGAGGGCCTTTTTTTTTTTTTTTGCTTTGGTCCCGGAGTAGGAGTGTGCTTGGGTCTTCTAGCTCCAGAGACCAAAGAACGCCCGCAAGATGTTTGATCCAGGAGAAGACTGTTGACAAATAAGTGCAAGATGAATAATTTTCCTCCAACGCTGATTGGCAATAATCTCGAAGATGTCCTGTATCTCATCCCTAAAGCCTAATTGTGAGAACTGGTTAAGCGGAAGAACATGGAATTCCAGGAGCCAATGCGGTCTCTGACGCATTCAGGAAAGGAATATTTTTTACTAGAGGATCTGGTAATGATCTTAGAATTTTGGCCATCTTTTTATGATGATAACAAATTGATCTGTTGAAGTTTTTTTCCTTTTTCTCACCCCTTTTCGGAAAACAAATCCCGAAGTGAAGCAGAAAAGATGGGAGCCCCAGCCTTCTGAAATGAATGTTCCATATGGTGAGATAAGAAGTCGAGGTAATCTTTAAGCGTTAAGGACGGCGGGCCCTTATTAACTAATTAATACAGCCCTATCGTGAGTCCTGTCATCCTCCCCTACTTTTGCTTCGATCGGCGTTGCGGACAGTCACGCGTAGAAAATAAAATCTGAAAAAAAATACAATAGAAAAATGCTGATTTAAATAGAACTTTGGAATTTAGTGCACTTAAAGAATATTAACAAGGAATAATGATATGTTAACCGCCAATCCTTCGGCCAGTGACTAAACTTACCTTAAAGAGGGACAAAATTTCAGGTAAAACAACCAATTGCGAGTAGAACATTGAATCGATTAATGGGGAATTCCTGGAAAGCAAAAGTCTATTAAATGGGGATAATTGTAAGCGGTGATAGTCTTATAAGAGGGATAGAAAAGAGAAAATATATCACACCTCAACCAGAAACTCTTTTAATTGTTTATAAACCGTTGTTAATACTTTTTACCTTTTTTATATTTTTTCGGAGGATTAGTGGCGAAAGAATACTCCGCATTATTGTAACTCCTTCACGAGACAAAACCCCTTCAATGAACACTATGAATGACTGTTTCTTTAGATAGACTAAAGTATAATAACAAAAGAAAGATAACCATCGATATTTATCGACTACCTAGTTCTAAGATGTATGTTAAAGGAGAGTTTTAGTTAAATGAACGTGATACGAAATAAAGCCCTGATCTAATCCGATACATGTGTTGTGTGTTTTGCCAAGTGGTAAAAAAATAGTTACGTGGTTCATAAATCGTGAGAGCTCTGGGACAGGGGAATTTACATTTTTTTTAAAGGGAAGTCCATCGGACACGTTAACCTGAGCGATACAGTAAATGTGTACAAAAGTGTAAACTTGTGTAAATATGTGTATAGACGAACGTAAACTTGTGAATCGGTGTATACCCATGTGTAAACTTGTGTATATTGTATATACACGTATGTAAATTTGTATAAATATGACTATATAAATGTGTAAGTAGCTGTGAAAATGCATAAATATGTACACGTATGTAAAAATGTGTAAATAGGTATATACGCGTATAGTAAACATTCCGTTAATGAGTCTTAAGTCTTGTACAGTCGAGTCAATTGACTCGAGAATGGCGACTCGGAAAATCGAGTCAAACAACTCTTACTGACATCTGTGTCCAATGACTCTCTTAAATGGGTCGTATTGGAAGAATCATAGGACCCTCACAAGCGGGTCATATTAACCGCATATTGCTGTGTGTGAACGGACGCCCACATATGGCCAACGTCGTCAAAGCAAAACTAGTCCGTTTGGATTGGGAGATTCTGGACCACCCAACCTACAGTGAGGGTTTAGCGCCCTCAGACTACCCCCTCTTTGATCCCATGAAGAGATTTTTGGGTGGTCAGAGGTTTTAGCCTGACGAGGAATTCAAATTTAGAACTGAAACCATTACTTCCTTCTAATGAATTTAGAATCGTAACAGCTCCAAGACTAGCTGTTATTAATTCCTACCTAGAACTCACCAAATGGAATTCAATATTTAACTATGGTGAAGATATCAATATTCTATTTGATAAATTTCTTACCCACATTTTCACTGGCATTAATAAATATTTCTCCTATAACGTGCCTCCATTAATAAAATTAATATTTCATTTTCCAAACCTTGGACGAACACAAATATCTTTTCAAAATTTTATCATAAAAATACGTTATACAATATATTTAGATGGAATTCTAATGATCTTACTAAATCTAAATTTCGGACTTTCTCCAACTTTGTTCGAAAGTCTACAAAATTAGTACATATTATGAACGCATTTTAATAATATTCCTAAAAAAAAATTAAAATGGAAATCCATCAAAAACTTAATTTACGGAACTTCATCAGCCCCTATCCCTTTCACTGATTTTTCCTCACTTAATTCATCCACTTTTAACTGAATTTCTGGAAATTTTATTCCTCCTATGCCACCCTGCAGAGTAGACGGAAGCGGATGCCTTCGACGAATGTCTCTTTCTAACATGTCCCAAACATTCTCGATCGGATTCAAATCCGGACTTTGCGCTGGCCACGGCAGATGTTGCAACCCGGTGTCATATTCAGAAAACCACTCCTGAACAATTCTTGCTCGATGGACATTAGCATTGTCGTCCATGAACCCGTCACCATTTGGATACAAAGGATGGACTTGATCTGCAACAATATTCAGGTAGTCTTTCACCCGACTGTCAAGAAATATCAAGGGACCCTTGCCATACCAACAAAACATGGCCCATACCATGACACCTCCTCCTGCAGCTTGAACTGTGTTCACAACACATGAGGGGTCCATCGCTTTTGGGGTTGCCGCCAAATTCTCTGCCGACCATCGGTGCAAAACAATGTGTAACGTGACTCGTCCGACCACATCACCTTTTTCCAGTCGTCTGCTGTCCAGTCGCACTTCTGCAGGCGAACTTTCTGGTTTGTTGCTGACACCAGGAGCTTCCTCACTGGCATGCGACTTCCCATCCCTATTCGCTTCAACTCTCGGCGCATTGTTCTGGAGGAGATGGGTTGCGATGATCCTTCATTGCAGTCTGCCGTCAGTTGCTCCACAGTAGACTTTCGTTTTTGCCTCACAATCTGTCTCAGACGACGTCGGTCCATGTCTGTGTTGATTGTTTTTGATCCACAATTCTGCCGTTTCGACAACTCTTATGGATTCCGCTTCCACGCATTGAACACCTTGAGATACCGGTCAGTTGTACTGTCCTGGAAATCGTAGCTCTAGCTAGACGAGCTCCCATAATAACTCCTTTTTGGAACTTAGACAGGTCTGCTGTTTTCCCCATTTTGCTCAACTTGAGCAGCTGCAGCTTGTTCCTACCCTGTACCTGCAGCTTGGAATGAGCATGTTCCTCACATGATTGCATTCATTTGCATATCACAATCGTTTCTGTCCTGTGACCCCGCTTTACATATCAGTACAGTAATTCATCACGGGTTTCTAATTCATTGGCCAGTGTGTGTATATGGCAGCTTTTACCTATGAGATTTATATACTTGCATATAGTAGACTCTAGTGAAAGTATAAATTTGAAAAAAAAATTAAAATTGGACCAACCGTTACGGAGATTCAGCCTCTCAGCCGGATGATATGAATTGAAGTATTCACTCTTTCAATATGGCGTTTAAATTTAACATTGTACAGTCATGGACAAAATAAAAACGCTCCCTCTCTCTGTGCTGCTATATTTTTAAATGAGCGTTTACTAATTTTGCCACTAGGCGTCTGATATCGTTTAGTTCAGTCAAAAAGTTATCTAAATTTTTAACCAGTAAATCAAACCATCCTATTTTCTTCCGTACTGTCTACATTTTAAAGTTAACAAAAACAAAGCAATAAATATTGTTCACAATCATTATCCAAACATCAATTAAGAAGAAATATTAAATCAAAAATTTATCTTTAGATTGCAGTGTGGTGCACTTGTAATCAAAATACAGCAGAAAAACTGACATGCTAATCGATATCAGACCCTTAGTGGCAAAAATATAGCAGCACAGAGTGAGGGAGCGGTTTTTTTTTGTCCATGACTGTACACCCTAGTGCAATGAGGTAAAATTTATCAATTTTTATAAAACTAACATTTACATTATTCACACATTCACAATCTTACGCTTAATCATACACATCCACTTATACGTATACCTTACTCAAATATGCTCATGTAAAATCTAATTTAGTCATAAATGGTATCGAATATATCTCCTTTATGTGTTGGGCATTCCACGCTATTGATCCTTCTTGTTTTCAACGAGCTTAATAAGTTCTTTACTGAATTGTGTATTTTCTGTCTATCCTTGCTTTTACATTGATATATGAAATGAATGCGTTTTCCATTGATGATTACGAATATTGCATCTAAATTTCTGTGGGACCGCAAAAACCGCATAGTTACTTGTTACATGACTTAAATCAGAGCTGCCCTGATGTTATGAGATTGCGTAGTAAGATTTTTTATCATGAAAGACCTATCGTCATCTATAGTGATAAAAAAAGATTTAAAAAGTCGACAATCATTTTTAAATTGAACACCTAATGTTTACGATATATCGGCCAAAAAGGTATTTTCTAAAATATGCTTAGTATATCTGGAAAATGGTGAGTCATAGCAAAATGGAACCAAATCAGTTTAATAAAACACATACAGTAATAAATTTTTTGCATTAATCAGTGGTCAATATTCCGACGGATAATATCAAAAACTCATGCTTATCGATAACCATTATTCAATACCTCCTTATCTGGCAGCCTATACCAATAGGATGTATATAAATGCATATAGTAGACTCAATAATAAGCACAAATTTTCAAAATTTTTAAAATTGGACCGATCATTACAGAGTCCAGCTTATCAACCGAATGATAGGAACTGCAGTTTAAACTCAATCACTATTCTATATGGCGTTTAAACTTAACAACATTAACTCTAAAGAATTGAGGTACCATTTAAATACTCAACAATTGACAGCCATTTTGCAAAAATATTATGAAGAAGTACTCATTGGTGTTTTGGCCACTTAAACTGAGTTTTTTTTTTATAAATTTAACAATTTTTAAAATTTTTAGATTTTATATACTTCCTACATATATATTTTCATTTTATAGTTTCACATTTTATTCTCATTCACTCACTTATATAGGATAGAACGGGAGAATGACGATCAGTGGTTACCAAAGCATCTCGCATCTGCTTTATAGTAGAAACACTCCAGCACAGGCTGCTTCCTCATCACCGTTTGAGGTATTAATGGCGAGCGAGTTGCCACCTTGGCATTATCTGTTTGGCTGGAGTGCTGTCAAAGTTTTATTCCATGTATTTCCTTCTAAAAAATTAACTTCTTTAAACAACTATAAGTTTACCGATATTTAAACAACGAATTCACTTGCAAATGAAATGTTTATTACCATAAACTCCACTATGATATATCTAATGTATAATCGCAAAATTAAACTCTGCTCTAGAAGCTCCAGATAGGATACAGCAAGCAGATGGAATTGTGCGCAGCACGTCTTCCGTGTGAACTCCTAGTGAAATCTTCATTGCACATTCGGTGCCTGTAGAAGTTTTTCGTTTTTGTTTTTTATATTGCTTAAAATTTATTCCATTCTAGTCCAATTAAATCTATTATCTAGCCAAACTTTTTCATTTAGAATTCATTTAAAAATTCTTTATTCGAGTATTAATTTTTATTTACATGCTTTATGAAAACAATGAGGTTTCAATGTGCTTTAAGCAACCAAAACTCTGACCACCATTACCCACCAGTGGAGGAATAAGGGTCAATGTTCCATATCCAAATTTTCTCTTTTTACACCTAAACCAAACAATAGAAAAATTTCCCTTAATTCATTTGATACGGAGTGGACATTAATTATTGTTGGTATTATGAAAACCGTTCATAACATCATATTTAGAAAAGCGTCTCTATGCAGTTTGCAACAATGAAAACAGAAACTCTTATGGCAGTATTCAACACCTCGGGTTATAAGTGCGAGTTGGAAATTTTAGAGATAAACCTTAACACGAGACTCTCGTTATTCAATAAATAAACATTTTATTTTGAGAAAAGGAAAATTTTGTGAAAAAGTTGGTTGTCACAAATAAATTTGTAAATATAATATATTGAATAATTTTATTTATTTATATACAGAATTTCAATGTTTACACATCTTTCTGTGCCTAAAGAATCTTTCTTCTCCATTCGTCTCTATCCATCCAATCCATATCCTCCAGTCCTTTTGTTTTCATCCAGTTCTTATTTCCCGTATCCATGAGTTTCGAGGTCTTCCTCTTCCTCTTTTTCCATACTGAATAATTATTTGGGTAAGAAAAATAAAATTGTTACAACTGGAATTCGAACCCGCCACTTCACACTTTGACTTGTGAGTAGCAACCGCGCTGCCGTCTGAGCTATCGGATCATTTACAATCAATGAGTAAAACTTTCCCTTATGTATGGTGCTCGAAACTTTAAACCGTCTTTTTTTCAAAATTGGCTGAATAGTGCGCCTTAATATTTAAGTATATTAACACCCTAAAGGTACACTACAACTACACGAAGTCTCGTATTAAACTCAAATTCCGAGGTCGTAATGTCCCCTTGTCAGTCCAAATGGCATATAAAATTTGAATTAACTGAGTGATGGATGATATGGAATTACTATTAACCTTGTTGTTGTCAGAATCAAACCGCCTGTCCGACTTTGAATCTCTTCATAGAACCAAACAGATGAAATTGCAGTTAGTTCGTGAGAAAACTTTACGGATAGTGCTCCTTGAAATGAGCAGTTCCAAACTTGCACGAAGCGGTGATTTCTCTGCGCTGCGGTGAACGCTTCTGCAATTTTTGCACAATTTTCATTCAACGTTGATGGCCTATCCGTGGCCTTCTGGTGCAACACACGTCCTGTTGCTTCAACTTGTTTTTGGCAGCGATTTTATGATCTCATATCAGGCGGGTCTTCAAGTAGCTTCGTTAAATTTTAATCGGAGTGTTTAATGTTTTCAGCTCGGGAGTCGCCATTTAATTATAGTACAATACCGCGTTGCATGCTGAGATCAGTCAGGTAATGAAAGCAGCTAAAAACATTGACAGTTTCCCTTTTCATTGTTGCAAACCGTGGACTTAGCAGTTATAGTTATATCGTTCAAGTCATTTATGCTCACTTTGTGTAGGTAGAGCATGTACTGTTTTTTACTATTATGATTTGTTGTTAGGCCATTATCTCGTTTTCCCCTAACCACAGCATCTGATACATTATTCACAAGCATGTCATTATTCATACACATTCTCTAGCACATCTCTTAAATATGCTCATACAATTTCATTCACCGAGTTATGCTGTAGAATATCTTGACCTATTCTTAAAGTTTCACATTTAAATTATGCATAAAATTTTTAAGTTCGTTTTTGGTAATGAGAGCTTGCTCATTCTCAACTTTTTTTTATTATGCGTACATCTTCTGATAAAATATCTTCAGCCATTATACATTTGAAATTATCCTCCTACCCAGATCCATTTGGCATTCGCCCTAATAATATTATATTTGCCTCCTCGGAATTTATTGTTCCGCTAACTTGTTTATTCAATATTTATATTTCACAAGGTCCTTCCCTATTTGTCTGCGGCAGGCAAGGATTGTACTAATTTTGAAGAAAGGTGATCCAAATGATTTCTTTACTTGAGAATCTATGTCCATTCTCCCTTTCTTCTAAAAAAATTTTGAGAAACTATTCCACTGTCGCTTGTCTGACTATCTTTTTTCAAATTACTCAAGTTACTTTCTTCCTCTCAGCACGGGTCCTCACCCAAGCGGAGCACCGTTACAGATTGTTATGGCTTAACTGAATATATTTCTTCGAATATGACCAATAACAAACTTCTGGTTCTATATTTTTAGATTATTCCAAAGCATTTGACTCTCTCCCTCATCATCTTTTACTACATAGACTTGCGTTTTTTATAACATTCGTGATCGCCGCTTAATTGGCTTTAAAGTTGTCCGGATAACTGGTGTTCCTCATGGATTCATTTTATCTCGACTTTTAATCAATTTTTTTTTATCAATGATCTCCCTTTCTTTTTATCTGCTTCTTCATTAATTCTATATGCCGATGATGCCGCTATCTCTCTTGCTGATTCATCAGCCCCTACTACTCAAACTACCCTTAACTTTACCTGTGCCAAACTGTTTCTTTGAAACTCAATTAATCAACTAATTTTAAATCTTGATAAAACTTCTTATACTGTATAATCTTCCATCAACGCAACAAACAGTTTGCTCTTAATGAATTATTAGAAGCTTTAGAATAAAAGCTACTTATAAGAATGCGCCCTTGGTCTGTACGTTTATCCGGCCGTCCGTCCGCCGTTTGCACGATAACTTGAAAACGGATTAACTTTTTTAAATTCAGTTTTCAGAAATATGACCATCAAAGATCTCAGCTCGGCCGTATCAACTTTTCAGAATTTTTCGTGGACCCCTTCAAGTCGAATTCACGTGCTAAAATATGAGTGTAAAGAATTCAAAGATACTGGCATGTCATATAACAATCGATTGGTCAAGAAGGAATATATTGTTACTTTCTGTTCATCTTTTAAGCATTATTGACAGCGGCGCACGCATATGAAATCGCTTTGCTCAATTGCTCATCTATCTATCTATCTATCTATCTATCTATCTATCTATCTATCTATCTATCTATCTATCTTCTGTACATAGTATAAATTTAAGTCACTTCCCCGGTGTATGTGCTCGATAACCTTAAGAACTACTGCATCGATTTTTATGAAACAAGTTTTGTTTGTTAGGGGATTTATGTAGAAACTTTGTAGGGTAGGTATTAATTCATAAAAAATGGTTTTATATTAAATTATTTACGTTAATTGCTCTCAAAATGCGTCAACATGGCTACTCATCATATGGTGATCGGCGATCGAAACGCTTAGCGCCATCTCTTAAGCAAACAAACAAACATAAGCTAATTCTACTTCATCTTAATAGCTGAGTAAATTTGCAAAAAACATTGTTTCTCACATGGCCAACTGTATGTTGCCTGTTCTAGAGTTAGCGATCCTAGAAATTTTTACATTTGCAGTAAAGATGCAACAACATTAAATGTCGTTTATAAGGAAGTAATCAAGACTTAGGTGTAGTCCAAAAACATCCATTAATTTTTTGACATTAAATAAAGGTTTTTTAAAATTTACCTATACTGTAACTCCACAACTTAATATTTCAATAAACTAATTCAATAAAAAAATAAAAAATACATAACACAAAAAAATTCAAAAGAACTCAATGAAATACGTACTATTTTTGCGATAGGCTGCAATATGCTTTTTTCTCCTCTAACAGCTCTGTAAACAGAAACCATGCGAAGCGAAACCGAACGTTTCGCATACGATAAGGTTATTACTAGTGTACAAAATGGTGAAGGAAAGCTATTCTTTTTAGATGCTCCTGGAGGCACAGGAAAAACTTTAACAAACTTAATACTATGCAAAATTAGAAGTTTCAATAAGATAGCTATTACCGTTGCATCTTCAGGAATAGCAGCAACATTGTTACTGGGGGGACAAACTGCACACTCCACTTTTAAAGTTCCCCTCACAATTATACCAGGGGACACTCTTTTCTGCCAAATAAAAAAACAAAGTGCTACTGCAAAATTACTTAGTCAATCTTCCTTGATAGTTTGGGATGAAGCTACTATGGCAAATAAGGTTGTTGTTGAAGCTTTGCTTTGCACTTTGAAAGATCTTAGAAACTCTAATCAAATAATGGGTGGCTTGACATTTTTATTCACAGGTGACTTTCGTCAAACTCTACCAGTTATAACAAAAGGTACAGTTGCTGACGAAGTAAATGCTTGCTTAAAAAAGTCTTTTATTTGGGAGCATGTTATTCACCTTTCACTTACTAAAAACATGAGGGTCCTTTTAAATAATGATCAACAGGCAGATGCATTTTCTACAAAATTGTTGAAAATTGGTTGTGGCAGTGAACCAGAAGTAAATGGTAGGATAAAACTTGATTCTTCATTGTGCAATTATGTCGAATCGCTAGATTCTTTGATTGAAAAAATTTACCCCGATATTTCTAATATTCAGTCCAAGTCTTTAGGATTGTTCCAAGAGAGGACTATATTAACACCACGTAACGATTCTGCTAACCTAATAAACTTAAAAATAATGAACAAAGTTGAAGGAAATGTAAAACAGTATTGTTCCATCAACACAGTTTTACAAACTGAAAATGCAGTACATTACCATGTGGAATTTTTAAACTCATTACAACCTTCTGGTTTTCCACTTCATTTATTACAACTTAAATTGGTGTTCCTATAATGTTACTTAGAAATTTAAATCCTCCAACACTTTGTAATGGAACAAGGTTAATTGTGAAATCACTAAAAGATAATGTGATAGAAGGTTCAATTATTACTGGAAGTGGTCTTGGTGAAACAGTTTTAATTCCAAGAGTCCCATTAATACCTACAGACTTACCTTTTCAGTTCAAACGCATTCAATTTCCAGTTAAACTTTGCTTTGCCATAACAATTAACAAATCTCAAGGCCAAACATTGAAAGTAGCTGGAGTAAATTGGCAAGAAGATTGTTTCTCACATGGCCAACTGTATGTTGCCTGTTCTAGAGTTAGCGACCCTAGAAATTTATGCATTTGCAGTAAAGATGCAACAACATTAAATGTCGTTTATAAGGAAGTACTCAGAACTTAGGTGTGTCCAAAAACTTCCATTAATTTTTGGACATTAAATAAATTTTTTTTAAATTTACCTATACTGTATTTTTATTTCATGATTTAAAAAGCCCAGGCAACGCCGGGCGCGGGTTTGCTAGTAATCTATAAGCTTATTAAGTAGCGGAAAAATGGAGCTACTTATTAGTTTTATTTTACACACGATTTGAATCACCCTTCATCATTTCTACATTTTTTGAGGGAAAAGGTTGAAATTCGGAATGTAGCTTACTATGGGCATGTGCACCTTCACTATTTAGTTTGGTTTTGATTAGCCCACTAAGGTCGGAGTTTTTGGGGTGAAATTAAAGGGGACCAAAAGGTCTAGGTGTATTTATGCATATAAAAGAGTGAGATTCGGTAATGCAGATTCCTATAAGCAAGACCTCCATTATATGAGTATTTTTTTCCCCGAAGTATCCATGCCTTCCCGACTCGATGGCGGAATGCATCGAAAAGATGGGGACTACATTGAAAACGGATAGTGTACTTGTTCCAACTCTGTCTGTAATAAATGAGCTGTAAAAAAATATTTCCGGTTTTCATTTGACTAACCCTCGTAAGTAGAATAAGAATGGAGCTACTTATTGGTTTTATAATGTCAGTCCGTCCTCTTCATAAATTCTACATTTTTTTGATTTTTTTGAAATTCGGAATGTAGCTTACTATGGGCATGTCCATCTGCACTATTTAGTTTGGATTTGATTGGTACACTGGGGTCAGAATTACGGGGGTGGGATTCAGAGAGGGCAACATATCTATGTGCTATTTACGTACGTAAAGGCGTAAAATCCAGTATCCAGATTCCTCTAGGCAAGATCTACATTACTATGAAGTTTTGGCCCAATTTTTCCAGTGGGATGCGATTTGCGGGGGTGGCAGTCACTTGGTCCTTAGAACTAGGGCAACATATGGCATGTGATATATCATATGTTCGGAAATGATGACAAAGGAAAGAAGATATGAGGGTTTTTACATGTTTTACATATTACGTTCGAGAAAATCAATTTATGGATTAAAAAAAAAACTTGGAGAGAGGTAAAAAGTGCAGATGAAGGTAAAAAAAAAACTTGGAGAGAGGTAAAAAACTTTTCAATAAACATATAAATGTATTTCTGCTTTATACATATAAATGTAATAAAGCTCCTTCTGGGAATGTTTGCAAGATTTTATTACTATATTATAATTCTCATCTACTTAATCTGTCTACGAGGGGCGATTGATAAATAAGGTCTCCATGGCTGTAACTTTTTTATTTGTTAACTGATTTTCAAAATTCTTTTTGTATCTTATACTCAAGTTTGTCCTCTATGTAATGCACTATTCACTTTTCGACATAGTCCCCATCCCTTTCCACGCATTGCGCCAACGCGTGATTAGTTGGGTGAACCCATCGGAGAGGAATTCCGGAGTTGTTGTCGACACCAGGATTGAATGGCAGCTTTGGACCCTCTTCTGGAATACTATAACGTCCGCCCACACACGAGTCACCACACACCAGAGGCGTTGTAGCGCCTACAGTTCAAAGATGAAAAATTGCAGTTCAAAAATGAAAGACTTTGCACGTTGCGACTTTCACCACTTCCCAAAGAAGAAAGAGCCCCTTAAGGGACATGAGTTGGTTCTGACGGCGAGGTAAACGCTGCCATTCAATCCTGGTGTCGACAACAACTCCGGAATTCCTCTCCGACGGGTTCACCCAACTAGTCACGCGTTGGCGCAATGCTTGGAAAGGAATGGGGACTATGTCGAAAAGTGAATAGTGCATTATATAGAGAGAACAAATGTGAGTATGAGATACAAAAAGAATTTTTAAAATTGGTTAACAAATAAAAAAGTTACAGCCATGGAGACCTTATTTATCAATCGCCCCTCGTACGTCATTCAAGTATTTGGTTTCTCATTATCATTCAATCTCTCATGGGATATACATATCAATACTTTAGTTACTTCGCTTAATCAAAGACTTGAATTGTTCTCCCGTTTCCACTATTTATCCCTCAAAGTTTTATTCCTATTATAATTCTTATTAATCCATTCATATCTTTGCTATGTCACCCTGTTTTGGGGTTCCTCTTGAATTCCAGTCTATTACGTTTGTTCAGAATCCAAAATACATGTATAAGAATGCTGTTGAAGCTTCGTAAATCTACACCGGTTTCCCATCTGATTAATTCTTTTGACATCGCTTCATTAAAACAACTTTACATTATTGGTTTGACTACATTTATGTTAAGTGGCAACTTGTCTCTCTCGTCTCCCTTCTCTATTCAATGCCAATTTGAGTTTCATTCTTAAGCGACTCGTTATGCGTCCTCTTTGAGAAATCCCATGGCAAACGAAATTATTAGTTGATAAGATTTTCTATTGCTCTTACCAGAATATGGTCTTCGTTAGCTGGTACCAGCAACAGAAAACCCTCTCAGCTGGTAATTTTATTTTTTGTCTTCTTGGTATACGCTCCTCCCCGAACATCGCCATCTTTAAATCAAACTTAAAGAATCAGATCTTTAATAATTAATTTACCTAACATTATCTCGTATTAAATTGGTCCTACTCTATAAATAGGCTAATTTAAAAGTTTGTTTTTTTATTTAACATGTTATCTGACATCCTTCCGGGGACTATTTCGTCGGCCATAGGCCATAGTAGCCCTGGATGGATGCAATCTAATTTAGTATTAAATAAATAAACAAAAAAATCCTCCTTACGCAGTTGGCCGACAGGGTTCTTTGAGCGGGGCATTCTGAAACTGGTGCAGCTTTGGGAAAAATGCCTAAATCGTCAAGGTAAATAAGGAAAAATGCGGAAAAGTAAATAAAGACGAGCAGTTTCAGCTGCATTTATTTGTTTACCTGTATGTTTTGTAATTTTTCTTTGAAAAAAATATATAGCGTTACTTTCTGTTATCTCCTCTTAGTCACTTGATATCCTTGAACATTTAGCCACAGTCCCAGCGTTTTACGAGTCCCTCCTATCCAGCATCGAACAAGGTTTGTGGTTGGTGTTGTAGCTAGCTGGTAACCTCCAGGCAGATCTCCTCCATATCTTGGAACTGGTGATCACCCAGGTGATTCTTCGGATGGGCAAAATCCGGACATTAGGGGGGGATGTTCCAGTCGTTCCCAACCTCGGGACCGAATGTGACTCGCTTTGATATTACCACTGGGTGGTCGAGCGATGGTGGTGCTGCCACCTATACCTTACTTGCGTGAAGAATCATTGCAACGACCGATATTCATAGACAAAATTTACACTGGAGCAATTTGAAGATTTTGATTTTGCGACTTATAGAAAAAATTTATATTTGATGAAAATTGGAAAAAAGGCTTCTTCATTATTAGGACCGATAGGTACTTATGTTTTCACAATGTGCGTTCGTCCGTCTGTCCGTCTGTCTCTGTCTGTCTGTCGGTGTCTGTCTACCTGTTGGTGCTCTAGCTTTCGAACGCTTCCGAATTTTCGACTTCCGTTTTCGCCATTCGACAACTTAAGGAAATCGGAAGACTGATTTCATTGGTGGAAAAAATCGGTGAAATACTTCCTGTTCAAAATGTCAAAAATAATATAGGGGACCACGTTTTTCACTATACAATTCCATGTATAAATGGCCTGTGCATTACCAAATGCTGTTCTCCCTTTGGTATTCCATAGCTAAAGCAGAGAAAAAGCTTGTGAATTAAGTGAAGACACGTGATCGTCTTCCTTGATGGTCAATGTCAGCCAGAACTGGTTCAAGGGTATGTGGTTTAGTGGTACCATTATGGTCCACTGGAAACTTTCAATGCTAACATGTGGCATGTATTATATCAAACAGCTTGAAATAACATGTCATGATTGAATATTAACTTAAAATTAATGATAGACGACATAGGTTCAATGGTATGTAGTTTCATGGAACCAGTGTGGTTCAGAGGAAACTTTCAAAGCTAAGATTTGGCATGTAATATATCAAACAACTTGGAATGATATGTAATGAATGAATATATCCTAAAATTAATGATAGTCGAAATTGGTTCAATGGTAAGTGGTTTAATGGAACCATTATCGTCCATTCGATACTTTAAATGCTAAAATATGCCATGTAGTATATCAAACGACTTGGAATGATATGCCATGAATGAATATACCGTAAAATTAATGATAGTCGAAATTTGTTCAAAGGCACCTGATTTCGAGGAACCATTATGAACCATTATGGTTCATTGGAACTTGAAATGCTAAAATATGGCATGTAGTATATCAAGCAACTTCATACGGGAATATAACGTAAAATTAATGATAATCGAAATTGGTTCCATGATTCGTGTTTTAATGATGCCATTATGAAACCATTTTAAACTTTCAATGTTAAGATATGACATGTAAGTACTTACGCTTTATATTATCAATAATTAGTTTTTGTTAGGCAAATTTTAACAATAGCTTGTAGCTAATCATTCCTTCAATGGTACATGCTTACATAGAAAAGCGTTGGCAATAGTTTATGAAGAAAGAATTGACCATTACACAGAACGCTTCAACAATTAACGCTTATTTCATTAAATAGGAATGCTTACAAATTAAAGGATTCGTATATGTTTTAATCTATAGAGAATTGCTACCTTCTCCATTTAAATTTTCAGGTATTTTTATTCCGTTTGAACTATACATTTCCCTTAGAAGTACGCCTCGCTTAGATACCAGAGGCATCCTAGCAACTTCATCTAATTCTTAACAACGAAAGGCTTCTTAAAAATCAAATGCTTTCCTTTTCGTTCTCGAATGCTCTTAAATCCTATCGGTCCTGGAAATTTCGGTTGCCTGACTTGTTTAGCAGCATGCCATTTTTAAAAGACCATCTTTCTACTGCGGAAAGCGCTTTTTGAAAACTTTTTCAACCAGATCAATTCTCTACCTGTCCGAAAAACTTAACATCCTCAGGGTAAGAAGAATTTTTACACTATTATCGGAGATAACCTTTAGTAATTCCGCTATAAAAATATCAAATAGGATTGGTCCAAGCCGTGAGCCCTGAGAGACTCCACCGCCCATCGTGCCAATGCGACATTTAAATTGACGATTTCTAATCATAAACGTCTATCAAAACGCTAATATTCAAACCTCGTGAGTATATAGACGGTTGAGTAACTTAAAACTAAGCGATTTACATATGTAAATTCTTCAGCCATGTGGTTGACAGGGCTACGCAGTCGTCAGGAATTATAAAGGGGACATCGCTTCATCATTCTTAATCGTTGTACAAACGCTAGCAGCAAGAATGCCGCCAAAATTCGATATAGATTGGGAAAGATATATAAATGCACTTTCCGACGCGAAGTGGTCATATTCCATGGTTATAAAACAATGCAAATCCAAGGGAATCTGTAACATACTAAATAGAAACAGAAAAACCGCAATACCAGCAAAGTTGGGCGAACCTGGACCCTCAAGACAACGACCCACTCCAAGCAGAACACCGGAGGTTGTAGCCAAAGTCAAGCGTCTCATCTCTTCGTAAAATTCTAAAACTCAAAGGGCTGTCGCAAATAAGGTAGGGTTATCACATAATACACAAAAATATCCGACTGGTTAAGGGACCGAAATCAGCTATGGGTGTATCAGGATAAAACAGCAATCATACGTCCAAGTCAACGGTCGCTCATTTGCGAACACTGGAACAGGAGACGGACATACATTCAATTCTGTTTGAAGACATACCCGCGAAATCTCCAGACGTATCCCCAATGGATTATTGCGGCTTTAGACTGCTGAAACGCGCTATTGAAAGTAGACGACCCCGTACATTGGATGGTCTACGGAAAGCCTGTGAAGAGGGGCGGGCACAGATCGACCTAAATTCTCTGTGGCGAAATCTTATAAAATAGAAACTGCGATGCAAAGCCATAGTTCGACACCGTGGGCAACTGATAGAACATCACCGAACATGGCGGCGGAGTTTCTCATAGACTTATGATGCTTGCAAATTGTTTAGTTGTAACGTACTCAACCCTCTGTATTGTCCTCAATACCTATAGTGCCTAATTTTTCAATCAGTACATCCTTGTTAACGCTATCCGAAATAGATTTTATGGACTTGGTTCCTTTGACCTATCTCCTCCGCGATAAAATGCGAGATGCCTGAAGATAAGTGGTTTATGCTATAGGCTGAAACCGAACTGCTTTTCATTCTGCAGGATTTTGTTCTGAAGCAATAGAAAAACTGAATAAATTCAA